>PVIU01002353.1:81705-175366 GCA_004026605.1 Ondatra zibethicus | reverse complement strand
CATCCTAGTCTATAGAGTCCATGTGCAGCTCTTCCTAGTCTACAGAGTCCATGTGCAGCCCCATCCTAGTCTATAGAGTCCATGTGCAGCTCTTCCTAGTCCACAGAGTCCATGTGCAGCCCCATCCTAGTCTACAGAGTCCATGTGCAGCTCTTCCTAGTCTACAGAGTCCATGTGCAGCTCCGTCCTAGTCTATAGAGTCCATGTGCAGCTCTTCCTAGTCTACAGAGTTCACATGCAGTTCAGTCCCAGTCTATACAAGTTTGCCTACTGTTCCGTCCTACTCTATAGAGAGTACATCTATAGTTCTTTCCTAGTCTAAAACGGTCTAGCTGTGGTTCTCTCCTTGTTTATAGGATACCACCTATAGTTCTGTTCTTATATATAAGGAATCTACCTGCAGTTCTGTCCAATCAACAGAGAATTCACCTGCAGTTTTGTCCTAGTCTACATAGAGTCTACCTGAAGCAAAAATAATAAAAACCCAGAGACAGACATTGGGGTTCAACCTGAAGGTCAGAAAAGTAAAATAGCCAGTCCCTGGGTCTTACCTCTACCTTAGTCCAAAATGGTGATCCTACCTTCAGGAATGTCAGAATGAGATTGTGTCTGTGAGCTGTTTCCTGCCTTATAATCATCTCTAGGGCTGGGATTAAAGGCATGCACCACTGGGGTTAAATGTATGCACTGCCTGGTTTCTATGGTAAAGTAGTGTGGCTACTGGGATTAAGGGTGTGTATCACCACTGCCTGGTCCGTAAGGCTGACCAGTGGGGCTGTTTTACTCTCTGAGCTTCAAGCAAGCTTTATTTACTAAAATACAAATGAACCATCACTCCATCCACCTTTATTTATCTCCTCCTCTATAAGAAGTCCACATACAGTTCTGTCCTGGTCTATGCACAATCCACCTACTGTTATGTCCAGATCTATAGAGAGCCACCTAATATTCTGTCCTAATCTATATTGAGTCCACCAATAGATCTGCCCTAGTCTACTGAGAGTATCCCTACAGGTCTGCCCTCGTCTATTGAGAGTATCCCTAAAGTTTAGTATCCCTAAAGTATCCCTAGTCTGAGAGTTCATGGATAGTTTTGTCCTAGGTTTTACAGAGTCCACACGCAGTTCTGTCCCAGTCTATAAGGAATCTACCTGTATTCTGTCCTAATATATAGAGAGTGTACTTGCAGTTCTGTATTAGTACATAAGCAGTCCATGCACAATTCTGTCTTAGTCCATAATGAGTCTACCTGTAGGTCTGACCTTGTCTGTAGTGAGTCCGCCTGCGTTTATTTCCCAGTCTATGAGGAGTCCACCTGAGTATCTGGACTAGTCTATAGATAGTCCAACTGCAGTTCTGTCCAAGAATAAAGAGAGCCCACCTACAATTCTGACCTAATCTATAAGTAATCCACCTGCAATTCTCTCGTAGTCTATAAAGAGAATACCTATAGTTTTTCCTAGTCTATAGAACATCAACCTGCAGTTCCGTCCTAGTCGACACAAGTCCAGCTGCCTGCAGTCTGTCCTCAACTATACAAGACCATGGTCAGTTCTTTCCTAGTCTACAGAGATTCCACCTTCAGTTATGTCCCACTCTTTAGGAGACTACCTGAGGTTCTGTCCTAGGATATCTTCAGCTCGGACTGACTCTATTGAGAGTTCACCTGTCCTAGAATACCAGGACGCCCCCTCCATTTCTATCCCTCTCTATTAGATACAATACCTACAATTCTTTCCAAGTCTTTAGAGAGTCCACCTACTTTTTTTGTACTAGTCTAGAGGGAGTTTGGCTGTAGTGCTGGCCTGGTCTATAGCTAGCATATCTATAGTTTTTCTTAGTCTACAGAAAATCAGCCTAAAGTTCTGTCCTAGTCTGTAGAGAGTCTACGTACAGTTCTCTACTAATTTTTAAAATGCCCTTGTTCCTAATCCTACAAGCTGTCGCCTCCCCAGATTTGGACACAGATCATGTTCTTAGTTTCAAGATTTGTGTACTGTCTTAGGGATGCAGTGATGCAAGCCCTCCTCCTTCACAAGCATGCAACACAGGTTCCTCTCCAGACCTTTATTATGAACGGACTGCAGGTGACTTTATAAGGTAAGACAGAACTGTCAGTGGAGCCCTCACTTACTAGGTACCTTATTAGGTACACAGGCTCACAAAGATGCTTTTAAAAGTAAAATGCCAGCTCCTTCTCTCGCTTGATTTTAGAGTGTGCCTTCACATCTGACTGTCTGCCATCAAATGGTTTTGCTCAGTGTCCTACATGGAAGAGGCAAATGCCTTGGAACCTACAGATTTCTTCTGGCTATTTCCTTCTCTCAAATGTCCATGTTTCCTAGTCTTTTGGTTTCATTATTTTGTCTGCTACTGTTGCTGCCTTCCCATTTCACCTTTTGGTAAAAGTGATGATGAGTCTCAATGACGCAGAGTCTCACCCCTGAAAAATCTCCCGGTCGCCATCAACTACATGACTGGAATATTGTGCTACTCTCTTGCCACCTAGTTCACTGTCCCGAGAAAGCTGCATTGCCCCTTGAGTGTACAATAATTAACTCTCACATTCATGGATGATGTCACTCTGATTTCGTTTCCACAGCATCCGCCCAGTGAGCCACTCTTGAGCATCTGGAGCTACAGATATTTCTGAGCTACCTGCTGCAGGTGCCTAGAACAGAATTTGGGTCCCCGGGAAGAGCAGTGCATGATCTTAACTGATGAGCCTCATCTCTAGCCTGAGATCAATGTTTTAGAAAGAGCACTCTAGGAGCTGAACAAGAGAGCAATTAAGTCTTGGCTGTACATCACACTCGTTTTTAAAATTCTTTTTCTTAGATACGGTCTCTTGCTATCCTAAGCTGGTCTCAGACTTACTATGTACTCAGGGATAATCTTGACTTTCTAAATTTCCTGTCTCCACCTCCAGAGTGGAGAGGGATTACAGGCCTGTGCTTCCATGTCTGATTTTATGGCATGCTGGGGATTGAACTTGGGGATTTGGGTATGTTAGGTAAACACCTTACCACTTGAGTTACATTCCCAGACCTCAGACTCAGCTTTTCATAGCAAACACTTGGATATATTTAATATCTTCCTTTCTGTGGCTTTACCCAGCTCACTGAGCCCTGCACCTCCTCATTGCTGACTACAGCCCTGGGAAAAAAATCCTCCTCAGAAAGGGAAAAGTGGCTCTTTTCTGGGGGTTTCCATGAACACACAGGTATCTACAGAGTCCCCACCCAACATACAAGGACCTGTGGAGTCCCCATCCAACACGCAGACATCTATGGAGTCCCCATCCAACACAAAAGCATCTATAGAGTCCCCATCCAACACAAAAGCATCTATAGAGTTCTTATCCAACATACAAACATCTATGGAATCCTCATCCAATTCCACCAGCACTGACAGAAAAGACAGATGTAAAAATAACATCTCTTACATGGAAAGAAGACAAATACCAACATAAGTGCCGAGTATGACAGGAGCTAAGGGGGAGAGCATCTGCTCCAGTTTCTAGGCTTTTCTTGTCATCTAGAAGGAGATATTAGAATTGAAGGCATTCCAATCCAGAAACGACCTACACTGTCAAGGGATGAAAGGCAGTTTGCTATTGCAAAACACTCCACATGGGTCAATGGTTCCCCAAGACCAGGCTTAGAGGATGAGAGAGCATATTTACAGGTATCTGAAAAACCAAAATAAGCCAGACTGGAAAGACAAATGTATGTTTTCTCTCCTTTGTAAATTCTAGAGCTTATGTAGAGCTGTAAGATCATGGTGTGTGTGTGTGTGTGTGTGTGTGTGTGTGTGTGTGTGTGTGTGTGTGTAAAACAACAGTAGGATCTGTTAAGGGGCATTTAGAAATATTTTTTCCTTATAGAAAGCATTGATACTAATCCTTATACTTTCAAATGTGAAACCAGTTCAAGTTCCACCCTATAGAAGGTTATTCTGAGGTAGCTGTATTCCAGGGCACTTCCTTCACTGGGAAAGAGAAGATGCTCCTCATCCTCAGGCAGAAGAGGTAGCTGCAGCTGTGGTACCTGCCTGCGACAGTTGCCATCTATCCAGTGCATGGTGGATCAAATTTAGAATTCTGCATTACCCTTTCAGGAGTTCAGTCCTCTGGGAGAGGCCAGAAAGTTTTGTTCCGTCCTAAAACAGTCTTGTGACAACCTTGGTCAAGCTTGCTTGGATCCTTATGGTTTCCCAAACTAAAGTGCTCCGGAGAGGGGGCCCACAGCAGCTGTCTCCACAGCAGCCTTCCAATCCCCAGAAATGGGATTTGTTTCTAATGCAACATTTCTGTGAACTTGTGTGATAAATTCCCTGCAGCTGTTCACAGTCCAGACCAGAGCACCACCAGCAAAGACCATCAACTTAAAGGGAAGCCATCCTCACATCACCCAATGAGCAATTAAACAAACCCCCATTGGAAACATAAAACCCATGAGTGGTTCCACCTTAAGACAGCCTATAGGAAAAAGCAGAGAAGTTCTGGCAAGTTCTATGAAGATTCAGAGCTGGGTGAGTGTAAATAAACTTATAAAACTGCTCAAATTTCCACAGTAATAATTAATATGACAAAGACAGAAGAAAACCAAGGATCACAGTTTCTCACCTAATTCTATGGCCCACTCTATTCTAAAAAGCAAAACAAAAAATTTGATTAGGAAGTCAGGCTTGACTATGTGCCTCAAAATGCATACATTTTTAGTGTGTTCAGCTAGATAGAAAAGACATTTCTAAAGAGAAGAATGCCTTGGCTCCTATTATATAAAGCCAGGGACAGCAAACAGGAATATCTGAGCCAAGCTAACCACTGCGAGGACCCAGGGAGCAAGAGAGAGAATCGCTAAGGTAACCAGACAGCCGAATGTAATTACATGAATTGGAATTCAGCCAGCCTGTGCAGGCAATACCCACACTCTTTAGAAAATGTTATAGACTCTTTTAATAACTATCACAATTTTCTTCCATAAACATGTATTAGTAGGACATATCAGAACAAGAATAAAATATTCTTGTTTTCTGCACCCATGAGTGGATACACAGCCAGAGCAAAGAAGACAGGATTTGAATCTCGGAATCATGATTATGAACTTGCTTAGCTACAGTAGTCACTCTTGTTTCTAAATGCAATTAAAAATATAGGCAGAGCAGCACTCTGCTGTGTGCCACAGAATGCAAACAGAATTTAGCAGAAAGCAGCCGAGAAGAGAAATCTTGCAGAGCTGGTGAGGGGTGACACTACACCCTCACGATGCTGTCTCAATATGAACATGGAACCCCACTGGCTTATTGGCTTGTCTAACAGTGGATCTGGATGTAATAACGTATCCTGCAACAGAAACAAAAGAACCACCGAGAAAGAAAAGGAAAAAAAATAAACAAATGATTGTTTCAAATTGTTAAACTGTAATATAACGCAAGGGTGTTTTTCCATGGAAATAAATTCCCGATTTCCTCTGCTGCTCTCTGTGGTTGAGTGATTAAATGACGAATCCCACCCAACAACTACGGAGTGAGCGCTTCTGGGAGCAGTCCCTACTCTGTAGACTGCAGGCTGTGAAAGCAGGACAGGAAACCCTGCAGACTTTCCAGATGTGTGAAGAGCTTTGCTACAAAATGCTTGGAGGAAAGACGAACCAATGTGAAGAATGCTCAGGTACTGCCTCGGCCATGTTGGTATTCAGCACGAAATATTGGACTTGCGCAGAAGGTGACAGCATCGTGTGACTTACCCTGCACCAGGGGTACATTTTACCTCTTGTTTTCAGGGGGCAATTTCTCACTCTTTATCAGAGAGAGGCCTTCTGGCTCACTCCAGACCAGACCATCACCTCAGTGCAACCGGCTCATGGCTCAAACATGGGCTAACATTTGTCATTGTGGACAAGACAGTTGTTAACCTTTTATAAAACTTCAATTTTCTTATCTGGAAAATAAGAATTAATTCTTTCCAGGTTAATAGGGCTAAATGGCCATGTTTATCAGCAGTGTAGCATCTGTGACACAAGTCCCTAATGGCTGTGGTGCTCACAAACAACCTCTTCCTGATGACATGGTACTAAAACACCTACCACAAAGCACCCTCAACCCACAATGCCGCTTCCCAGCGGCCACAGGGCACTGTCTTCTCATAGCTGCTGCCAGCCCACTTTAGACAGGGACCAGCCTTGAATGGCCACCTGGGGTTGGCTCAGGAGCACAGGCCTCCAGGCCAAACTAGCCCCTTCCTTTTTAACAGGCCAAGGAACCACAGGCCAGATGTGTTTTCATTGTTCCCCAACCTTGAAGTAATGTTATCATGCCTATTTTGTTGTGTGGGTGCTTGGATCTCTTTAACACCCCCCTTTTAAAACAAAATCAAATGCTTGCTCATTTTCTCAGAAATACTTTTCTTCCATACTTTCTCAAGTTCCCTATGAAGCACCCTTGAATCCGAAGGACGATGCTGGTTGCGAACACAGAAAATACATTTCTACCAGGGAAGAGAGGACCAGTCATTCTGTCACCGAGCTTGATGTCACTTTACTGTACTCATCATATTTATTACTGGGAGACAGGATGTCCGTGCCATAGCGCAGATGCGGCGGCCAGAGGATGACCCGGGTAGCTGGTTCTCTCTTTCCACCTTTATGCGGCTTCCAGCGATCAAAATCAGGTTGTCAGGTTTGCACAGTAAACATCTTTAACTGCTGACCATCTTGCTGGCCCAAAGCTTAGCAGTACTGATGCCCACAATCTTTTACGATTTTCCAAGTGACAGAAGTGACTATTTTTTTGCTATATATACCTAAATCTTCCTCTTCCTTAGAGATAGTAGCCGTGCAGATGAAAAAGATTCTGTGTTTATTCTAATTTTGGTTATTGCTGGAGCTGCCATTTCCAGTGTTTTGGCAATATTAGCTCAAATAAACACTGACTTTTATTGGCATGTACAGAAGCAGATTCCTAGGGGAAACAAGAGCTCTCACTTCTAAATCAACAGACAGACAAGCAAGTATATGAAGCCAAACTTGAAATGCTGGCTGATGTCTAGGATTTCAAGGCTATTATATAGCACTGGAAAGCACAGAGAGACAGCAAAGTGGCTTTATTTATTACATACATACACATACATACATACAAACATTTTATATATAAATATAATGTTTCTTTGTACACATGTGTGTGCAGTTGCGTGTGTGTGTGTGTGTGTGTGTGTGTGTGTGTGTGTGTGTGTGTGTGTGTGTGTGTGTAGGCCAGAGGCAAACATCAGATGTTTCCCTCGATCATTGTCCACCTTCCTTTTGGAAACAGGGTCTTTCTGAGTCTTGGATCACTGATTCAGTCAGATGGGCTTGCCTGCCAGCAAGCTTCAAAGATACATCTGCACCCATTTTTCTGGATCACAGGTGCCCTGTACCCAGCTTTCACATGGGCTGGGCTGTGGGGAGCCACACTCGGGAGTGTGCCTATGAGCTGCTCTGCACCAACTGAACCAGCTCTCCAGTCCTGGAGATTGCTCTAGAGAGTGGAGGAGGATTTGTACCATCCGTCCCAATCCCGCAGAGAGACGGACTCATAAGAACTGACTATGCCCACGGAAGGCTCTGCAGCCGTCCAGAGCAAAGTTGAGACCCTTGCCTTCAAGAAGAGGCTGCAGCTGATGTCCTCCAAGTAAATAACCAGCACAACTCCATTCTGTTCCTGAAAGCCACTTGGAGTCTTCAGCTAAGTTCTTTCTATTTACTGTAAAACTTGAATTTCTATTCTCATAGCTAGACTGTGTCCCACCCATAACCATGAAACATTCTGTAACAAATGCTCCAGGAAGATTTCCTTAACTGTTTTGTAAAATCTAACTGCCTGGTCTTGCTTCTGTAACTATGCTTACTTTAAAAAAAATCCCCCGCATTCTGGCTTTGCTCCTATTAAGGAGGTATGGAAAATTGACTCAAGGCTGGTCTCATGAGACCTGTCTTGGGGGAAACACTCACAAATTTGGTTCTGATGTGTACACATATAAAGCTCAGTTTAATTTGGCCATGATTTGGGTCGGTGGTCTTTCTTCTGGAGTTTGTTGCCCCAGCTGCGCAGGCACAGTGTTTATTTCTAGAAGATTCAATGTATTAGGTCATATATGCTTCAACACTAGAAAAAATAAACAACATTGTGCTCAATAACCAATGGTCTCAAACAACCAACCAGCCTTTCCAGGAGAAATGCCATGCCAGGATACTGAGTGCCTATGAGGATGAGTCCCTGGGCCACTGAGATGATGAGAGAGACAACTTGAATGACCCATCACCAGAGTACAGCCAATGGTCAGCCATGGTTAGTCAGCTGCCTTATAACTGTGCATAATTGTTTTATTTTCAAACCTTGCCAGACACTGTCTAGAGCACTCATAGTAAGCTAAGCATTCATGGGAAACAATACTATCTAGACTGTAAGTAAAACAAATGCTTCCTTCACTACTTCCTAATTAGACAACTGTTTACTTCTTTTGTGGTTCCACGAAGACTGTCACACAGACAATGTTTGCCATGGGAAGAGGTAAACGTATAATCTTGCCCTTTTCTCTACGTATTTAAAAACTTAATAATAATCCCATTGTACATTTCAATTCTATTCAATACTCCTATAAAATATAGCTTCAAATTTGAAAATATAAAATGCGAGTTCTTCATTCAGAGTGGGCTCTGCATTGCCGCTCAGCAGGTGGGAAGAATCAAAACCCAAGGCTGATTTCATCTGCAAATGACACAAACTAGGAGTCTGGAGATAGATATCTAGATTTATACATCATGATCCTCAACTGTCAAGGATCATGACAGTTTTAGGAGCTGTTCCATTAGAAGCACCATCACTGGGGTTCTCCGTAAACGGCAATGAAAGTTTTCTTCATAATGGAACTCATGCAAAACCCTGGACTGATAAAGGCTAGAAGAACCATCCTGTGGCTTGGGAAGCAAGCTTGTGTTTGCCCAAGGCCAGGGAGTCGAGACAGAGCTGCAACCGAGTGGTCTATTAAATCTGGTTCTTTCCCGGAGGCTTCAAATTATAAAGTGATAAGCTTAAGCACATTGATTCTTTCATGTTGTTTTATTTGGTGTTCTTGAGACACTTTCCCCCTGTAGCCCAAGCTGGCCTCAAACTTACAGCAATTCCCCTGCTTTTGTCTCACACATGCTGGGTAAGTCATTGTGGTGGTTTGAATAAGAATGGCCCCCATATGCTGATATGTTGAGTGCTTCCTCTCCAGTTAGTGGAACTGTTTGGGAAGGATTCAAAGGAGGTGTGGCCTTGTTAGAGGAGGTGTATCACTAGGGGTGGGCTCTGTCTCCCAGGAATCAGGTTGTAAACCTCTCAGCTACTTGCCACCATGCCTGTCTACTTCCCACCATGATGATCATGAACTAACACTATAAAACTATAAGCAAGCCCAATTAAATGTTTTCTTTTGGAAGAGTTGCCTTGGCCATGGTGTCTTTTCACAGCAATAGAATAGTAACTATGATAGTTAGTCACCATGCCTGATTCTTTTGGTATTTCTGTGAAGTGATTTCAAGTGTTTCCTCTGTGGGCATTAGAAGATGCTTGGCATATGAAATTTTCAGTATAAAAGTGAAAAACACATGGCTTTAGAATTGGCGTGGGTCACAACCAGTTTAAAAATTCCTTCACACTCCCCCCAAGAACATTGGTGTTTATACTACAAGATGCAACATTTCCATAAGTTGATTCTTAGTATTCTGGAGCTGAGGTGTCACAGGAGTCATTTTAGCCTTTCTGCCTGATGAATCTGCACACAGCATCAGCTCAGAAAGAGGCCCTTGACTGTCTGATGGTTATGATGTAAATTATTAATCGATTTATATATAATTGATATCATATATTAATTTCTCACAGATAACATCCCTGAGCCATAAAAAAGCAGTTTTAGTTCTTGAGTGCAGGGATTCTCTTTCTGTTTTAAACTCTACTCAGAACATCGCTGTGTTTGTGTTGCTAGAGGAGAAACTGAGAATAAGGAGTTGCTGTTGCAAAGGGTCTCCCAATCCTGCTTAGGAAGGGATGTAGCTAGAGCCATGCTCCTGGTTCTCAGATCAGAAAGAGCATAGTTCCTGGCCACCAGCTGCCTGGACAAAGCAGCACCAGTGTGCTTCAAGGTAACTCTGGCAATAGTTTACATTGCAAATCTCCACATTTGCTCAAACAATCAAACCATGGGATTTATGTCTCTGTGAAAAATGTTTGATCAAAGTGTAACTTGGGGCTGTAAAACTATACAAGCTGATGGGATTTCTGGTGCTGTCTCCCTTTTCTGCATTAGCCAGAACCAGCTGTGCATTGTTAGTAAAGAGTTTATCTTTATTGATCTCTAAGTAGAGGAGTGATTTCTCATGGGAGAGCATGGATTCTCTAACAGTGTGTGCACATGAGTGTGCAGATGTGAGCATGTGTGTGAAGGTCAGTGGTTGACGCCAGGGGTCTTCTTCAGTCACTTCTTCACCTTTCTTTCTGAACCAGTGCTCACAAAATCCAGGGCTGCCATGACAAGCCACCACTGCCTGCATTAAACAACAGAAATTTACTTTCCTACAATTTTGGACGTTAGAAGTTCAAGACCAAGGTGTTGGAACAGTCAGTTCCTTCTGTTGCCCCCCCCCCTTTCTTAGCCAGGAGAGATAGCTGCTGTCCTAGTGTGCTATTATGGACATAACAAAATATCGCAGTCAAGATAATACACAAAGACCAAAAATATATTGTTCACAACTACAGAGGCTAATAGTCCAAACCCCGGGTACAGTGTCTGCAGAGGTTGCTTTCTTCATAGCTGGCTCCATCTTCTTGCTCAATGGCAGAGAGCAGAGCCACATGCAGAAGAGAACCCTGTGTCTTCACAGGGCACAAGGCAGGAGTGCAAAGAAGACTCACTTGTTTCCTATAGCCCTTTCCCCTTAATCCTACAACACTGCTCACTGAGTGTGAACTTGTAAATTTGGAGTGAATCAGACCATGGCAGCTGCCATGTCCCAGTGCCCTTACCTGGCTATCCTTCTGTTCACACATGGATCAAATTCTCCTCTTCTCTTATTATTTGTGTCTCTCTCTGGTGGGGACACATGTGTATGCAGGTGTACATGCACATGGAGGCCAGAGGCCAACCTTGACTCATTCTTTGAGACAGGGTTCCTCACTGAGTATAGAGCTTACCAAGTCGGGGATCCTAATGGGGATCCTTCTCTCTCTCTCTATCTCCTCAGTGCTGGGATTAAAGCATACACCCTTGTGCCCAGACTTTCCACGTGGTTTGGGGGGATTCTACTGACTGAGACATCTTCCTAGCCCCAAATTATTCTCTTATATTTTTCAATATATCCATATTCTGAGAAACTAGAGATTAGGAATTCAACACATGATTAGGGGTTAGTTAACAGTTCAGTGGAAATGAAGCTTCGAGGTACTGAGGTCTGTTCTAGTTTCTATCACCTTAGCCACACCCTCCACTGCCAATTCCTCTACTGAGGCACTCCTCAGGAACTTTCTAGAAACAGCAGCTGCCAAGGCATACAGCTCAGCAGCAGCAGATACGTCTCCCACACATTAGTAGGGTCACACGCTGTGTCCACACAATGTGTGCGATGGCTGAGAAAGAAGATGCTAGCCCCATGCTCACAGAATTTTGGGCAAGCATGGTCAGGTATCATGCTAAGGAGTCAGAACACACCAGTCTCTCTCTGCATGCATGAGAAGGGCAGTGGGGACTGTGGAATCAGCAGGAATCCAGGCATGAGCCTCACTTTTTTGGCCTGCCCGACAGGGACTGTGAGACTTAACGAAGCGAATGAAGATCATGGAGCCCTGGAGATGGAAAAGCACGACCTAAGAAATACCTGCACAAGGAATTATAGTAAGAGTCCCTACTTCATCCTTCTGGCCCGCTACCTGCTGATTGCCTGCATTATTACTAGTCACTGCTTAACCAAATTTGAGTATTTGGTGGCTGTGGCTAAATGCTACAGGTTATTATGGGTTTAATTATTTGGGGATTGATTAATTGGGCTTGAGATGACCTTTCTCTTTCCCAAAGGGATCCCTTCATTTTTTTTCCGTATGTGGAAATTTCAAATTGCTCATATCTCACCTTTGTTCCTAGAATGGACAGTCTTCCTGTCAATCCACTCCGTGACCCCTACAGCTTCTCTTGGGCGTTACCAGCTGTTGGTCCTCTCCTCTCTGTAGCAAGGTCATCCAGACCGATTCACGTTTCTAAACCTTAGCCATGGAGGCCTTGTGTCCTTGACCTCACCTTCAGACTTAGAGATTCCAGGCTGCAACAAACACGTAGCCTTTGCTGAGCACCTCCAGCGGTGGCGGCTTCCCACTACAGTTACCAACTGCTCTTCCTTCTCCCTTCAAACTCCCCTGCTGTCCTTGGCTACTTTTTTGCCTTCCTGATGCACGGACATGTGGCTAGGAAAACATCATCCTCTTCTCAATTCGGCAATCAGGACGTCAGGGATGAGGCCAGGTGCTGCATGGGAGGTGCCCTTGAGTCAGCCTCATCCCCTGCAGTGGCGTTCAAAGTCGTGTGTGGGAGGCAAGTGCGTGACACGCCATGCAATGTAAAGCAGCCAGAAGAGGTGCCACGTGCAGCCCGACAGCAATGTTCTCGCTGGAGAGCCAGGAGAGTCTTTGGGCAGATGAGGTACTGGAGCTGAGACTTAAAGAATCTCATAAGAGGGCACAAAGAGAGGTTTACCAAAGTCAGGACTCAAAGTGAGCCTATGAGCTGGTATCCTGGAGGGAAAACCTGTGCAGCTATGGGAGCTGAGCAATACTGCGTGGTGCTAGGGTAGAGGGTGAGCCCTGAAGGTCTGAGAACCTATAAGATGATGAAAATTTAATTCTATCCTTATGACCTCCAAATTAATCAATTAACCAGCCTTTACAACAGTTTCTCAAGGTCAAGTATCACACAGGCTTGATCCCGAATCCCTGGCCTTCCTTTATTTAGAATTCCTACCAGTTACCCAGACTAGCTCACAATTCACTGTCAGCACTGGGCTTCTTGGTCCCCTGCCCCCTGTCATCTCTGCTCCAGCTTCCCCTTCACTGACTCTGCATCTTTCCAAGGCTTGTCCCCACAGCCTAGGGGCTCTCAGGTGCCATTCACTGTGCTCATGTCGCATCTTTGTCATCTGGTTCAGCTTCTCTGTCCGTTCCCTTTTCAGTGTGTCAGCCGTTCAGCCATAGCTTGTAGCTGTCTAAAAATTCAAACCTACTTTGGGTTCATCTCATCCCTGATATCAAACTAAAAATCCAATCAGTTTTCATCTCAACCTCTGTGGGACCCTTTGTTCACAGTTTTTAGGCCTGGGTCCCTGGGGTAGTTTTCTTGCGTGTGTGGTTTTTTTTTTCCTGACTCTAATCCAACCCGAACCTGGCTGCCAACCTAATCTCCTTTAATATATCACTTTCCTCACGCTGACTCCCAGCTCAATAGTCTTAGATAGTTCTCTATTCCCAATTCAACCCAAATAGACTGAAAACTCACTAGGAGATTTCACAGATGCTCTCTTCCCCGAGTGGTACATGTCATTATCCCAGTTGTACTGATGAAGACAGTTAAGGTGCCAGCCAAAATTTAACATGCCAGAGTCTGATGGAGTAGACCAGGATTGCCACCCTGCTCTGAGGTTCTGGCTCCTATGCTTTGCCTTAATAGGAGTTTGTAACTCTGAACTTAGACTTTAATAATCTCCATAATCTTTTCTTGCCTCATTTAACCAATTTTTTTCCCTAGCTACCCAGCATAGCCTTCCTCTGGGGTCCAGTCAATGGTATTCATCTTATCCCTGCTTCTCCATGGCTTTCCTTGGTCATGTTCCAGCCCCCTGCCTCTGCCCCCATGCTCTAGTCGATGAAGCTAAATGCCTTGAACCCTACCATGGGTTTCTAATGGTGACTCTAGAAAGACAGATTTCTGTTGCATTTATGTTCCAGACTGGTGGCTCACAGGCTAAGAAGAAGCCCCATGGAATAGTTCTGGTTATTCTATGGAGTCCTATGTGTACAAGCACACACTAAGCTACACGCCACCCACATAAGTTTGCTATTACCTTCTAAATTTAAATAGATATTATTGTATGAAATAAAATAGCAACTTAAAATAATCCATTCTTATCTTTTGCCGCCATGTGTTTTACCAATCACAATCATTAAACATGTATCAAGCCCAGCAAAAATGGCTCAGTGGGTAAAGGATGAGGACTGAAGTTCAGACCCTAGCACCCACACAAGCTTCAAGTGTGGTGCTTATGAATCCCAGCACTGGGGAGACAGACATAGGGCAGTCTCTGGGGCAGCCAGTGAGAGCGCTTGCCATGGTCTCCTCTTCACTTCCTATCTTGACTTTATTTCATGACTTTCTTTCTTGATGGATTGGGATTTGGATTATTAATAAGAAAATAAATAAACAAATAAATATTAAATAAAATACAAAACCAATCAACCACTCAAACAAACAAAAACCCTTTCTCCCTAAGATGGTCATATAGTGTTTACCGCAGTGATAGAAATCAAATTGCAACAATATGTGACAATTATCACTCCCAAGCCCCCCGCCAATGGGAGCAAGGGTCTGCTCAAGAAATTCAGGCTCATGTGCTAGATGACAGCTGAGAAAAAAGACAAGCCTACATCCTCTTAATTCCAGGATACCACAGCTCTTAACAATTCAAAAGAGCAGGTTGCAGTCACAGCCAGTCCACTTGGATGTCAGTGAAAGTACTGGCTGGAACTTTTCTATTGGAAAAGAAGATGTTTCTAGAAGAATCTGAACTTAGTCCAGGACTATGACTCAATGTGATGTCCAAGTGCAAATATATCTCACTTCTGTTTGTAGAGCAGATAAGGTATTCAGGGCCCTCCCTCAAATCCCCATGCCCACACAGCATCAGAATGTGTGTGGACCCTGGTCACACACATCCTATGTCCATCTTTGGGTAAAGGGTTGAAGAAGAGGGTCTAGAGTCTGGTCCAATAAGAATGGTTCTGATGGAAGAATAGTTCATTTCATAGCATCACTAATGAATCTGAATTCTCACAAAATAGATTTATCAAGTAACTGAAATTTGATAATTTTATATCGAAGTTATACATGTCTGTATTGTGTTTTGACTTCTGTTAAACATTTCACATCAAAAATAACCTTTCCTTGTGCTCATGTTATCAATGACTATACAATACAGCTATGTAGCAGAGGTTTTTTTTTCTGTACATTAAATAGTTCCAAACAGTAGACACCAGGAACATTATAGGATTAAAAAAATCTTTACCCCAAAACAATATATATGACTTAAAATTCTAAAGTATAGAGTTTCTACATAACCTCTTCACTCTATCCCCTCTTTTACATAGCCATAATATAATAACTACAGTCAATAAACTGCCTTGGTATCAAACTGTTAGCTGAACGTCAGACTTCGCTCAAATGTCACCAGTTTTTCTATTCATAGCCTTTTCTTTGTTTTGACCCAACACAGAACCCTAAAATTGGCT
The DNA here is from genome assembly GCA_004026605.1 of Ondatra zibethicus. Classification (NCBI taxonomy): domain Eukaryota; kingdom Metazoa; phylum Chordata; class Mammalia; order Rodentia; family Cricetidae; genus Ondatra; species Ondatra zibethicus. Next base: position 159,802 of record PVIU01002353.1, on the reverse strand, counting down.
TAATCTCTTTGCTTAGTGTCCCTGACGAGTGACAACTCTTACTCTGCCCTGTCTGTCGTGACCCCGTTCCTCTTGGCGAGTTACTGGTCAGTTCCTTTGTAGACCGCCCTTTTATTTTCCCGTCTCTTCTAAGGCTTCTATGGAGGTTATACATGCTAGACCCATCTTTGGTTCCTCTTTCCAGGGGGTACGTGATATGAAAAATCTTATATCTGGAAGGGTCATCCTGGTTGGAAGGTGAGAGGGCAGGCACTGAGCCAGCCCATTGTTCACTGATTTCCCACTGCAGCTACCACGTTTCTCTGACTCACTCTTAGCTCAGAGCAAGGCATTGGCACCAGGCCCCGTTAACACCTCTAGCAGTTGCTTTTCTAATCTATTACAGACTCAAAAATCAGGAAAAGATGTTTGAGAGAATTCTAAATCTTTTAGAAATTGTGCTCTGAGCAAGAGTTTATCATAAACTTGTGTGGCCGTCTTGTTGATGCCAAGGCAGTTTTGTAGCTTGCCTTGCTTCTCAGTCTGGAGTATCTCCATCTGGGGTCCACAGCGTCCATAAGGTTTAGTGACTAGCTTTCCCAGCACAGCTCTCACTTGAAGGGATGGGCAGATCCGTTGACAACTCCTGAAGACAGGAATGGAGTGGAGCTATGTCCAGCTCAGAGAGCGGGGTCACATTCTTGCTTGTCACAGTGGCCACGACAGGACATGGAGACAGGAGTGTGCCGGTCATCAACTTCATAGGTACTTGCTGTATTATATGTAAAGATTACAGTCTTCCATGACATCCCATAAACCAAAGGCTACCTGCTGTTTATACAAATGCTGATCTCTCCACATTACTAAACTTTATGCTCTCAGTTCCTACACCAGGATGTAGGCTCATCTTCATGACACCACCACACCATGACAGAGTATTTCTGGAACAGTCATCAACCCCACACCTCCTCTTGTTTATGGGATTTCATAGAAACTTTAATTTCTAAATATTTCAAAGAATAGCCTTCTCTTTGTGCCTCACACAGCTCCTTTTAATTTAAAAGGTTTATGTGAATTATATACACTTTCACCCAGAATGAGCTATATTTAAAGTACAGTTTGTGTTTACTATGTGGTTTAGGTGTTTTTGTTTGTGCTGTTTTTATTTGATGAGCTTAGACCTGGTCCATCCTCTTGGTTTATACAGACCCAGTAAGAATCAAAACATTCTCAAACAGCATGTCTTCAAACAAGTGCTTGGTGGTTATCTGTCTGCCTGGTGCACGGTTCCTAAGCATGATTGAGTTGGCTGTTGTTCTGTTGTTTAATCTGATAATTAGGCAATCGCTAAATCTTAGACTTTCTTATAGAAAGTGTTAACACACATTGAGAAACCCAAAATCAGAGAGCTGTAATCTGGATGATAAAATGCATTACTCTGTTTAAAGGGATTGTTTCACAGGCACAATTAACAATCAGCGGCCACAGTGTAGACGGTGTTTTGATGCCATCTGTTGGAATAAGCCTTCTCACTCGCTAGAGTGAAGCTATAATTTTCCGTTTACAGTTTCATTAGGCAACATGCAAGATTAACGGTCCCCCAAAGCAGAGATATCCAGACCCTCTCGCTGTTATGGCCTCCCATAGACAGTAAGTTACTGAAATTTTCTTAAAGAGGGGATAGAGAGCTGACTGTGGGACAACAAATTGCTGTCTTGGTTACAGCCTTAGAACGCCAGCAGTTCAAATGCCAGTGACTTCCCTATGTTTAGTTTCACTACTAAAGATATGATTACCACCCTTTTATTTTATTCCTGATATTTATTAACTTTTAAAAGTAATCTACCAGGACCTAAATACCCTATAACAATACCAGGAAAGAAAGTTAGCAACTTGCCCAATGTAACTCACTGCTGCTTATTGTTATTAGGCTATTAAATGCCAGATCAAAATCTCTGGGGTTACTAATACACTAGGGGGTGCTAGCTCTCTATGTGTACACAGTTTTAAGGCAAAATGTTTCCCATGATTAGTTTTGGGGAATTATAAAAGTTGACCTTAAAAAAATCCTATAAGAATATATACACAGTGCTGCATATTGAAGAAACAGAGAGGAGACAAAACTTATTAAAATCCCAATAAAACCAAAATAGCAACAGTGTGATTGTAGAGCATCTGACATGAGAAACAGCCACATCAATAGCAACGCTGACACCAATATGGCCTCACTTCTGATTGGGTCATTAGCTGCTATATCCAGTTGAACCTGAGGAAAGTCCACAGATCCCCAGACAGGCAAAGTGTGGACTGTGGGCTTCTGGGCTCTCACTAATGATGACTGCTCTGTAAGGTCAAGTCACTGGGAGAAGGCGTTTCCTTCCTATGGGCATTGGCCTCTGGCAGAAAAAGGAAGATGTGCGACAAATCTCTGTTGTGACTCAAAATACACTCAGGACACCGCTCTTTTAGATGCATATTTAAATATTCGATGCATTTGCAGAATGACTGCTTCTGCAAGGAAGAATTCTGGGGGGAGCACAGAATCATAAAAATGACAATTTTTATTTTAATATATAATAAGCAACTTATTATTTGAGATTCTTTTGCACTGAGAGGCTATCCATATAGTCTCAAATGACACAATGTCACCAAAATGGTCTAAACTTGCATTCTCCAGGAGGATGGTGAATCACCTCAAGTAACTAATGACTTTCTGCAGGTCTGGCACATTTGCATAATAAAACTACACATGCACACACATGCATATATGTACACACATGCATGAATGCACACATGCATAGATGCACACACGTACACATATGCATACCCGCATACATATGCACACAAGTACACAATGCATGGATGCACACACATGCAAACATACACACACATGCACACATACACACATGTGAACACACATGCACACCAGTACACAATGCACACATGTTCACATGTGCATACACATGCATAGATGCACACATGCACAGATGCACGCATGCATAGATGCACGTATGCATAGATTCATACACATGTGCACATGCACACATATGTATGGATCCACACACATGCACAGATGCACACACACACCAGTGTAAAGAGACAGAAACAAGTTTACCTTTTATATTTTTAAAAAGAATCAATTCAACTGGGACATCATTGCAGAGTCTATCACATATGGGAGGAGAGGTATGTGTTTTCTTTCCTTCTTTGAGGCTTAGTTTTCCCTCTTGGAAAAGACTGAAAAACAGCACTCTAGATATGCTCAAATCCAGGGAAGGTATAGTCTCACATGTACTTTCTGCCCCCAGAACTGGGCTGGATTTAAAGCAAAAAGGGTCTTTGGCATTTCTTTCTCCAGGTCTAGTTCAAACTCATTTTGTTTTCTCCTCTTTTTACCACAGGACCCAAAATGCATCTACATGGTCCCTCTTGTCTTTTCTGAAAGCAGTCCCCTACGGTATACTCAATTGTTGTACTTTGCCCTACTCCCATAGGCTAAGCGGTAATGGGGATACTCCACATACTTTTGCCCACACCAGCAAGAGCTTTCCTTGAACTCTTTGACACTCTGGTAAGGAACATCTAAGAAGTGCCCAAACGAGGTCTGCATCCCACTACCTCCTGCCATATCAACAGGAACAAAGCCATGTACTTCCCTGTAGGTGGAGCCTACTTGTTCATTCCTGGCTGTGCAGACCCAAAATAATCACATAGAAACTGTATTAATTAAAACAATGCTTGGCCAATCACTTAGGTATATTGCTAGCTCTTACATCTTAAATTAACCTATTTTTGTTATTCTGTGTATTACCACAAGGCTCATGGTTTACTGGTACCAGTGTGCAGGTGTCTTTCTCCTCTGGCAGCTACATGACATCTCTCTGATTCCGCCTTCTTTTCTCCTCTATCTCTGTTTGGAATTTTTGCCTTGCTCTATTCTGCTAAACTGAAACAGCTTTATTCATTAACCAATAAAAGCAACACATATACAGAAGGACTTCCCACACCATTTCCCCTTTTCTGTTCAAATAAAAAGGAAGGTTTTAACTTTAACATAGTAAAATTACATATAACAAAACAGATATCAAGCAAAAATTAGTTACAATATTATATCTACTTTACCTTTTATCATAACTAAGGAAAACTATAATTATAACTATTTTTCAACTCCATCAAAGACTCCAGAAGGATACAATATTACCTAAGTAAACAGGAAGTGCATTGTAAGCAACTTAAAATTCTAGAATTGACAGAGACATCTTGCTGCCTGGACAGTCACCCAAAGTTCTTTTGTATCATTGGGGCACCCATCTTCAGCCTAAAGGCCCATAGTATCCAGCAAACTTTTCCATGGAGAGGAAATTTCAAAGACAGTTCCACCTATATTGGCAGTTTATCAGTCACTTTCTTCTGTGTCCTGTAGAATGTCTGTCAGACTCTTTTATAAGGCAGGAAACCTGAAGGACTATCTCACCTTCTTTAGTCAACTTTAGCAGTTATTTTTTTGTCAGTTCTGAATGCCCAGTTTATACAGCATAACATCAAGCAGTTCAGGCAAGAGCAGTTTCTTGCCCAAATGGCTAGCAAACTCCATAAGGAGCCTCTTCCGTGTCCATCATTCTCTTGAAATAGATTGGTGCTGCTAGGAGCAGATGTGTCTCATTGTCATAAAAAGTCCTAAGTCCTTAAAACATTTTAATTGTCATATTCTGAAGGTCTTTGAAAGATTTGAAGAATCTCTATCTATCTGAAATATATCTCTGTACATCTAGAAACCTAACTAACATGATTACAAATTTGACTATTATAGATGACTATCAATTAACCTGTATTTTCTTTTTTTAGGGGTTAAAGCTGAAGATCAGAAAAGCAGAGCAGTAAGCCACTAGAGAGACCTTTTACCTCTACCAATGTTTAGACCAAAGGAACAGTCTTCAGACTGCCTAGACTGTACTATGTCTCCACCAAACCTCAGACTCCACACTCCAGTGAGTTCCTGTCTCTTCTCCTTTATTTTTCTTTCTCCACCCAGCCATATCACTCCTGTCTCCACCTTCCTAGTGCTGGGATTAAAGGTGTGTGACTCCCAAACACTGGGATTAAAGGTGTGAGCCACCACCATTTGAATCTGTTACTGGATCGATCTTGTGTAGCCCAGGGTAGCATTGAACTCACAGAGATCCGTCTGCCTCTGTCTCCCAAGTCCTAGGATTAAATGTGTGTGCCACCACTCCCTGGCCTTTACTGGTTTAGTTTTGCATTCTAATCTTTATAACCTGTATTTTAAATTATACATTACATTTTTAAATGCTCTGCATAAACACAATACCTTAAACAAGAGCAGAAATACATATAACAAAATTGTCCTTAAATTTGTATCAATAGACAAAGATCCACACCAATGTAAAGTATTTATCTCTATATCATATTACCAACACTTCCCAGAAACAGTAGACAAATATAACACTCCACCATGTGCTACCCAAACACATATGTACAATTAGTCAAGACCCTTCAAACCTAAGAGTAGCAAAGACAGCCCAATAATGATAGAATATAAACATGATTGCCATTTCTATGATTCCATATCTGTGATGGCTATTCTTGGTTGTCAACTTGTCTACATCTGGAATTAAGCAAACTGAAGTTGCTGTGTAAACCTATGAAGGAATTTTCTTGATTGGATTGTTCAAGGTGGGAAGATCCACCTTAATTCCAGCTCATTTGAGGTGGGAAGACCCACCTTATATCTAGGCCACACCTTTTGGTGACGGCCTATATAACGGGCATGGAAGAAGGTGGCTCATATTCTTTGCCTGCTTGCCCCCACTCTCCCTAACAAGTTCACTCCTTCACTGACATTAGAGCCTGATTCTTCGGGATTCCATCATATACTGGAGACCACCTAAGACATCCAGCCTCATGGACTGAACAACTACAGGATTCTTGGACTTTCTATTTGGAGACAGTCATTGTTGGACTTGCTGGGCCTCAGCCTATAAGCCAACCATATTAAATCCCATATATACATGCATATATATACATATATGAGTCTGACTAACACAGTGTCCCTCCAGAATTCTGCCTTGCAAGAGCAGTCTTTTTGCAAATACATAAATGTTTAAAACACATATTTAAAAGGCTGTGTCCTGGGCTCATTTTGAGTAACAACAGAAATTCGTCACACATCAAGTTGACATCATCTCTTCGATGGCAGGGACCAAATCTGCCATTGTACATCTTGGGAAATGATCTGAAAGCAAGAAAATGCCTTTCAAAATGGTAATACAGTTGGAGGCATACAGACTTTGTCGCCCTACATTTAGGAACCAAATATTTGCTGTGTTTTCTCACTCTCTTTATAAGCCAGCACAGGCCCTATATTGGGCTTGTTCTTGAGTGTGGACTCCTGAGCTCATTTCTCAGTTCTGCCTCACCTTAGGCTTGTCACCGTATGTAATCTACTTAGCTTGTGCCTCTATGTTCATCTAAACTTGATGCTTTTCATTTTCTGCATGATTAATACTCCCTGCCCCTGTCGCCATCATTTAAAAAGTCTCCCAGTGGGCCTTCCTGTCTCACAAACATGTTCCCAATGCGGCTTCCACAGAGTTCATTTCAAACTTGATAAAACTCAAATTCACATAATGACTTCACATTAACCATGAATTCAAATCCTTATAATGGCTTGAAAAGTGTACATGTTATTTCACCTGGAGATGAGGCCTCCAGACTCATCTCTTCCCCTACTCATCATCTCTGGAGCACTGAACATCAGATTCTGTAGACCTTACATTTGGGTCTTTGACATAGTGGTTCTCACAGCCAGAACATCCCTCCGTACCTGCCTGCTGATGGGCCAGCTCCTGTCCTGCTTTCTCATGAGGTGATCCTTTCTTTCCTTAATAAGCACACACTAATCTTCACCTTCCCCACTTCCCCAGTATCCCTGATGACCCTGCTTACCCCATCATTCTTTTTCATGCTGTTTCTCACTTTTCAGTATGTATGCAATTTATTAATTATTTTAATGTCATTTACTGCCTTTCTTCTCTAGGATCATAAAGCAGAGGCTTTATTTATTTTGTTCAAAACATTTTCCTTGCAATTGCCATTTTAAAAGGTTCCAGTGAGCCTCTGGTGTCTAATGGTGGCATTGTTGCCCTATTAAAGAGTAATTAAATGTTCTTCTGCCCACCTCTAATACACTAGCTCATATACCAAACATATACACATGTTCCTACAATGCTAGGTTCACATATATATATTATTTTATTTTAAATGTCTTTGGTGTTATTTAAAAATGTTAGTGCCAGGAATGTGTTACTTCTCTGGAAATCTTTGGCCAATGAGGTACCATAGAACCTCAGACCTCACAGGCTATTGTCATTGATCTTGGTTACACTCCAGAACTTAATGATGGTAAGATCCTAAGACTGAAGATGCCACATGCTTGAGTCATAGAACATGATGAAATCAATTTGGTATGGACCTGGAAGCTTCATCTCTAAAGGCTCACAGTGGTTTCATAGTGCTGGAAGGTGCTATGCAAGTTCCTAGAGAGAAGAACTCATCAATCATACCCAGCTATAAACTCTGTGAGCTACAAAAACGACTGGCCTAGAAAGAAATGCCCACTGGTGCAATAGTGGCGTGAACATCATGGGAGTAACTAACCACTTTCTGATTGGATTTAACTCCCACTCCACAAGATGGAACGCAGGCCTGGCACCACCATCCATCTAAGAACCGATGATTAGACAGGTCATGGGCCCTAGCGGAGGACCATTTACTATCGAACTGCTAAATGGACATAGTATTAAATTGACTCCAAGTGACTTACTGTTACACTCATTGATCAATGCCTCTCTTAGCCACCACCTGAGGAGCGTCTGTTTGCAGCACACAGACCCACAACTGGCCAAGGTGCGAGGATAAAGGACGTCCAGCCTGAAGTGAATGCATATAGCACACACCCCGTCCAAGACTCAGAGATCATTGCAGAATTGGGGACATTAAGAGTATAGGCTCCAGAGGCAGTGGATGACTACAAAGAAACTGTCTTCTAGACACAGCAGGGCAGCTGTATTACGAGAGCTCAGGGCAGTTATGACAGCTTGCACAACTTCTCTGCAAGCCCTGGTTAGACTAAATACCAGCACGGAGAGAAGTTGGGCAAGTGACCCCACCCCTAACCATGACACTATTGACAACCTTTAGCTGCTCTGAGAGGGGGAGTCTGTTTTCTCCAAGAGCCCTGCCTCTGTGAAGTCTATTACTCTCCAGTGTAATATCACACATCCAAGAGTATTTATGTGGCACAAGTTGGTCTTCATGGGTTTAAGAAAGTAGGGACACACGTTTGATGGATAGGAAAGGGGTGTATCTAGGAAGAATTGGAGAAACAGATTAATGTGACCAACACAAATTGTTTGGAGCACTCAAAGAACTAGTAAAAATGATTTTTAAAAGTGAGTGAATTTTAGAATGATATGTGAATACAGATGCACCACCTACGAAATGCTCAAACAAGATTTTGTTATTATTGTTGCTGTTACTGATCCTGGCATTAATGTTGGCGAGACTCTTACTATTATCTAAACTTCCCCTGAATCATTCATACTGACTTCCTAAGTTGTACTTACAGAATGCCTCTGGCCTTCAGCTCACTTGCAAATTCCTGGATGATTCTGACCCACACTAACACTGTAGGGAGAGCTTTGTGTTGGGGTTGCTCACACCCTTAGCATCAGAGGGGTTCCTTTCTATACTAAAGGACTCTCCCCAGGGCCCCACTAGAGACTGTCTGGCTATCTATTTGTCCTCCCCTCTGGAAGGGCACTGGATCCATGATCACTTATCTGGAGCCTGTCTCTCTTCAAAGAAGCTCCCCCGATGCAGCACTCGCAAGAGTTGTGAGGGAATGTACTGTCCTGAAACAATCCTGATCAGAGGCCCCAGCCACACTCAGTGCTGGCACCACGAGTAGCATGGGCAAGGCAGGGCACTGCACAGCTCTCCAGAGTGTGGAAGGCAGTCTAATTCCTTTGCCACGCTAATTATTAGCAAGCGAATTGTTTTTCGATCAGAAATGGTGACATGGTGGCATAACCACATGAGAAAGAACATGATCTAATGTTGGAATTCAAATTCCTCTAGCTAGGATCTCCTCAGCACCTGTCAGGTCCTGAGAACAGCTGATTGCTTTGAAAATTTTAGGAGCTGTCACTCTAGACCCTTGTTTCTGGAACGCCACTGCCTGCATACAAGACACGTGGGATCTCACTGGGTGCTCCTTCAGATCCAGCAGGTCTGGGCGTGGCCTGAGACTTTGCATTTCTAACAAGCTCCCAATGGCATGCAGTTGCTGGACCAATTGTACTTAGAATGGAAAATAAAAACCCTAGACTCCCTGACTTCCTCGGATGAGTTCCGAAGTTACTGCAAAGATGATATTTGTGCACAGAAGGTGAGAAATTTCAAACACTTTTAACTTGCGTTATTTAGTTCCCCACGAGCCGCAAGATGAAAACCCTCATTCACATTTTAAGAATAACTTGATCACAGTTGATAAAAAAAGGCTTTCTAGCAGTTGTTAGAGTTCAGACCCTGGGACACGACACAGTGCAGTATATCAGCCAGCAAGCTTGAGCAGGAAGCCTCCTTCAGAGGGCCGGGTGCTATTTTTAAGTTTGCCTCCTGTAGGTAATTGCTGAGTTTGAGAGAATTCACCCTGAGCATCTGTGGGACCACGGTTTAAATTTCCCACCTGGCCATCTCACCAGCCGGAGGTTCCCGCGAATACAGATAGCAGACTAGCCAGATATGGAGAAAGAGAAGAAGTAAGTTTCTCTCTTGAAACACACACTCGGGTAGCCATAAGAGGGACACAAACAGTACAAATGCAAGGTGTCAACAATTAGGCAGAATTGTCAGCCATTCACATGGACACGGGGGTTTCAGAATGTTATCCTTAATTAACCCTATCACTTAGCAGATGCTGAATAGGTGATCTTGAAGGAATGATTCCCCCCCCAAAATGATCAAAAGGTTGAATTAATGATATGGTTACTTGAACTCCTAGAATTTAATATGAAATAGCAAATTGCAGCTTTTAAAAGGTGGTCACTATATACGGGGCCTTGCAAAGAGTTTAAGTTCTTAATGTGGCTGAGAGACACCTGTTTCTTTCTGCAGACAGAGGGGGTGACAGGGCCCTGTAGTCATGGGGCGGGGGTCATGCGCTCAGTCTTTATGTGTGGGCTTGATCCTTTGCTCCATGTTTCTTAGGATAACATGGATAAAAAAAAAAAACAAAAACCAGCAGAAGTTTCAATCAGACCAAAGGCTACAGATGCGTTTCATGGAGCAGCAAGCAGCATGTGCTATATGAAGATGTATTCAAAATTCCCCTAAATCCCAAAAGAATATGGTCACTAGGGAGAGACATTAGCCACACAGCACATGGGAATAACGAGGAACCAGAGGGAAAGCAAGGTTCCCTGAAAAGTAGAAATCAGCGGGGAAGAGAAATGTCATTTGGAAGAGGACTTGGATTAACTTAAGACCCTAACAGGCAGAATTAGGTCCACTAAGGGGAAACTGTGGAGAATAAACTTGGTTCAATAATAAGCAGATAGGTAAAATAATTAGTGCAGACTAAATAAAAAATTGGTTGGCCTTGGCAGGTCATAAACCTTCTGTCCATGGTGAAATTTAATCAATTTAACTAACCAGATTACTGAAAGATTAATTTTATGCATTTTACATTGGCTAAATTTGGTTAAATGCATTCTACTAAATATTACATTGTTACCTAGTAACAAATATTAGATAACCATTCCTATTGGCTTGCTAGGACTACCAAGAATTTCCATACACTGAGTGGCTCAGATACAGGAATTTATTTTCTTTTACTCTAAAGGCCAGCTGTCTGAGATAAAGTACCTGGAGGTCAGACTCTCCTGAGGTCTCTGCCCATGGTATGCAGACAACCACCTGCCCTCACCAGGCACACACACCACTGGCATCTTCAGGGTGTCTGAATTTCCTTCTGTTATAGGACACTGGTCATACTGGGTGAGGGCCCACCCTTACAGCCTCAATGAAACATGATAAACACTATAAAGGCTGCCTTTCTCCAGTGATGACAGGCCGTAGCATCCAGATCCACAGCTACCACTCAACCCAACATAAACCTGACATAGGTCAGAAAGCAGTCAGAGAAAAACAACAGCATCCAGGCTGAACACATGGAGATTTGTTCTTACAATTATTCTCCAACAAGGCAATGGAACCAATAGTTTCCTGGCATTTAGTCCCAAGTTTTGGGAGTGATTTACAGGTGCTTCAGCAATCCCATGGGAGGGTGTGTCATTTTTATGCAAACAAGACATTTTATCATTTTTATCTAAGGTAAATGAATACCTTCAGATTTCATGGGGGTTCTGAAGCCAATCTCCAGAAGCTCTCAGGGGAAGCCGGCACAGACATGCTCTGAGGTACTGACCGAGACTGGGGAGTAAGATCTTCAGTGGTATGTTTTGAGAGGATATGATTCAGGCCATTAACACAATCACCCTTTTCAAAATGGAAAGGGGTCACTGGAGTAGAGGCTGAAGAACAAACTGGACTAGACAGTACAAGGGTCTCCCTTCTAGTTCCCAGTTCTAAAACTCAAAAGACATAGACATTAAATAAAGTCCCACTGATTCCTCGTCTTGTCCGCCAGAGCACTGTTCAGCAAATGACTTCCCATCATGAAGAGCCTGCACCAGTTCATCCACTGAACAACAGCAGCTGAACACTGACTTAAGTTACCATTAATATATTAATGAATAAATTTGATTATGATATTTAAAATTTTATTTGTTGCACAAATCGCCACGATGTTCACATTAAAAACAAAAGACAAATATTTGTCCAACATTTGTCACTTACATCAGTGAAACTCCACTGTGTGCTTTCCTCTAGAATGCATAAATGTGCATCATCCACAAATCTGAAGTCACTGTGACCCAGTTCGCCTGTTACTGGTTTCAAACACAGGACAGTATATAAGGCAATGTCTTCGTAAGCTATCATTCAGTATGTGGATACTGCCCCATTGACTCTGATCCCCCCCCCTTTGTTGCATGTTTTATCATCATAAGGTTGAAACACAAGTCCAGTTTTAATGTGTAGACAGATAGGACTTTTTGGAAAAATCCACTTGGAAGATATATATGGAATATAAAATTTTGATTTTGGCACTTTTGATGCATTTTGAAACATCCCAAAGGCACTTTACCCTACAACACAGCCCAGATCACTAATTTAACTACAACTTCATCCCTATGTGGCAGTGGTTTCTTTCGTTTTTTTTTTCTTTTGGTTTCTTTTTTTATTTGATTTTAATTTTTTATTGATATTTATTGAACTCTACATTTTTCTCTGCTCCCCTCCATGCCTCTCCCTTTCCCCTTCAACCCTCCCCCAAGGTCCCCATGCTCCCAATTTACTCAGGAGATCTTGTCTTTTTCTACTTCCCATGTAGATTAGATCTATGTAAGTCTCTCTTAGTGTCCTCATTGTTGTCTAAGTTCTCTGGGATTTTGGTTTGTAGGCTGGCTTTCTTTGCTTTATGTTTAAAAACCACCTATGAGTGAGTACATGCGATAATTGTCTTTCTGTGTCTGGGTTACCTCACTCAAAATAACGTTTTCTAGCTCTATCCATTTTCCTGCAAAATTCAAGATGTCATTTTTTTTTCTGCTGTGTAGTACTTCATTGTGTAAATGTACCACATTTTCCTTACCCATTCTTCGGTCGAGGGGCATTTAGGTTGTTTCCAGGTTCTGGCTATGACAAACAAAGCTGCTATGAACAGAGTTGAGCACATGTCCTTGTGGCACAATTGAGCATCCTTTGGATATATACCTAAAAGTGGTATTACTGGGTCTTGAAGAAGGTTGTTTCCTAATTTTCTGAGAAATGGCCACACTGACATCCAAAGGGGCTGTACCACCTTGCATTCCCACCAGCAATGCAGAAGTGTTCCCTTTTCCCCACAACCTCTCCAGCATAAGTTGTGATCAGTGTTTTTGATCTTGGCCATTCTTTCAGGTGTAAGATGGAATCTCAGAGTTGTTTTGGTTTGCATTTCTCTGATGACTAAAGATGTTGAACATTTCCTTAAGTGTCTTTCAGCCATTTTAGATTCCTCTGTTGAGAGTTCTCTGCTTAGGTCTGTGCTCCATTTGTTTTTATTGGATTATGTGGGTTTTTTTGGTGTTCAACTTCTTGAGTTCTTTGTATATTTTAGAGATCAGACCTCTGTCTGATGTGGGGTTAGTGAAGATCTTTTCCCATTGTGTAGGCTGTCGTTTTATCTTGTTGACCATGTCCTTTGCTTTACAGAAGCTTTTCAGTTTCAGGAGGTCCCATTTATTAATTGTTTCTCTCAGTGTCTGTGCTGCTGGGGTTCTATTTAGGAAGTGGTTCCCTGTGCCAATGTGTTCAAGTGTACTCCCACTTTCTCTTCTATAAGGTTCAGTGTGGCTGGTTTTATGTTGAGGTCTTTGATCCATTTGGACTTGAGTTTTGTGCATGGTGATAGATAAGGGTCTATAGTCATTTTTTCTACATGTTGACATCCAGTTATGCTAGCACCACTTGTTAAATATGTTTTCTTTTTTCCATTTGATATTTTGTGCTTCTTTGTCAAAAATCAGGTGTTGTCAAAAATCAGGTGTTCGAAGATGTGTGGATTGATATCCGGGTCTTCTATTCGGTTCCACTGGTCCTCCTGCCTATTTTTAGGGGCAGTGGTTTTCTCTTCACTTTTGCAATTAAATGGGAGTGCTAGGTCTGATGCTGGTTTATTTTTAAGAAATGTGTTTCATGTCTATTGCACAGCTGTTTTATATACAACAGCAGTATATTTTTGTCTACGATATTAGCTGCTTACATCGCCCTTCTCTCCTATTGATCAAGACCCTTGAGACTGTATTTTGCCACCAAGTACAAGTTTATCTACATCTTTGCTCGTACTTGCTATTTTATGAGGTATTCTCACTGTGTAGCCCAGTCACAACTTTACTTGTCCTTTGGGTTTGTTGTAGAAGATTAATTGAAGATATGTTACATTTGGTTTATGCTGTGGGACATTTGTTTAACGATGCAAAAAAATATATTGCATTTTTTATGCTGCATTAGTTTAACTCTGTGAAACTGTGTTACTTTGCCTGCCTAAGACAGCTGATTGGTCTAATAAAGAGTTGAATGGCCAATAGTGAGGCAGGAGAAAGGATAGGTGGGGCTGGTAGGCAGAGAGAATAAACAGGAGGAGAAACCTGGGAATAGAGATCAAGGAGGGAGTGAGAAAAGGAGCAGGATAAGGAGGAGAACATCAGGGGGCAGCTTCCCAGCTACACAGCAAGCCATGGAGTAAGAAGTAAAGAAAGGTACATAGAACAAAGAAAGATAGAAGCCCAGAGACAAAAGGTAGATATTATAATTTAAGTTAAGAAAAGTTGACTAGAAACAAGTCAATGTAAGGCTGGGAATTCAGAAGAAGAAGAAGAAGAAGAAGAAGAAGAAGAAGAAGACTCATTGTGCTCATTGTGGTTTATTTGGGAGCTGGGTGGTGAGCCCCCCAAAAGCAAAGAGCCAAAAGAATAAAGAGATTAAGCAAACCACAACAGGTCATAGTCGTTATTTTATGACACATGTTCCCACTATATATCCCAGACTGGTCTTGAACTCTTCATTCCATGCCTCAGCCTCTTGCTGCTGGGATTACATGTGTATGCCATAAACCTGGCTCCCATATTTTGAAAGCACATCAGTTTAAAATGTTTCATGTGGTAGTGTAGAAAAATTATTATAAACTTTGAAGGGCCCATCCAACTTTGGTAGCTTTCAAAAACCCTATAACTGAATGCTCTATGCACAACCAGTCAGGAAGCATCACCACAGTCAACAAAGGTACTTGGGGCTTAAAGATCAGTGAGACCTAGACCATCGCCCCTTCCTCCCACATCAGCTCCAGGTAAGCATCTTCCACTCGGCACTACCGCATGCGTTTCACATGTGAACATGTATGCTCACCACAATCACTTGCATTAAACAAACTAAAGCTTTATCACGATTATTCATGCATTAAATGTATAAACTAGGCCTTCTTCTGGGCATGTCCACAGGATGCCACCTTGGTACCATTGTTTTATTCCCAGACCCAAACTCTTAAGAGTCTCGTTGAATTTCTATGCAGTTACAATGTGTGAAGCTGTAGTGAGTCACATAGATACCCTCACCATCAATTATATATGTATGCACTTATAGATACCCTCGCCATCAATTATATATGTATGCACTTATAGATACCCTCACCATCAATTATATATGTATGCACTTATAGATACCCTCACCATCAATTATATATGTATGCACTTATAGATACCCTCACCATCAACTACATATTTATGCACTTATCCAATGCAAAAAGAAAACCATGACAAAGTTGAAACTAGAAAACAATAGCTTTCTCTCCTCTTTCATGACCCAAGTGTCACTTCACCTGCACTCTGTCCCTGTTATTCAGCATTACCTTTTCGTGGTCTCCTTTCTGAATATATATGCTTTCTCATAGCCTCTGAAGTTTTTAATGGCTTGTTTAAATCTCCAAATAAAACACATTTTTAAAGCTAAGGGCATGTCATTCACCTTGAAGAATCCAGATACGCAAATTCCTATCTACAAAGAAAGGAGGGCTGGAGGGAAGAGAGCATCAAGGAGAAGACAGAGATGGGCAGATTCTCCCATGAGCAGGGAGTTGGGTGTCAATGCTTACCGCCATAGCCTACTGCATCAACAGCACACATAGGACTGTGTCCCTGTGCTTCTGAGCACTTGGTCTATGGCTGGGCTTATTGCAAGTCTACTGGCTTCAAAGCTGTGAGAATGGCCAAAAATAGCATCCCTCTGTCACAAACCACAAAGGTGTACGTGTCAGCAAAGCTGCCCAGTGCAAGATGAAGGCCCTGCATAGTGGGTGGGTGACAACCAGTGATGACGACCCTTTAAGTAAGCCCCCAAATGAAGGGGATATTGTGTATAGATGCCAGACTTCTAAATGCCGTCATGAAGAGCAGATAAAGAGACAACATGAGCGGAGCCTCTGCTTGCAGGCCAAAGGGATCTAGATGGCCTCACTCAGTATGTTTTCTAGTTCTAGCCAAATACCTGTGACCAGTGAAGCCATGGAACTTAGACAAGAACCTATCGCCACTTTCCCAACCCAGTGTATTTCCTTACTGCCTTCTAAATACTTACACGTGCACTCACAGATTAGTGTCGCTTTCACCCCTCACCAAAGAACTTCCTTTTTGAAGCAGACAGAGAACATTAGAGAAATCCACGATTGGTCAACATGTAGAGAACAACTTACTTTCGAAGCACCAGCCACAAGTGATATATCTGGAACACAGTCCCTACAGCTAAGGCTCAGAGAACATTGCAAAAGAGGAGGCAGAATGTTTGTATGAGCCAGAAGACCAGGGTGTCTGCTGAGAGACTGTCTGCTGTATAAGACAGGACAATGCACCCACAAAATCTCAACAGTATGGCTGCCCAAACAAGATCTGCATAGCGGCAACACCAGCTGCTCATTTCACACAGAGCAGAAAGCCAAGATATAGTGTCATAGGGCAAGTGTGGAGATTAGTTATGTCTAAAGTTCAATATTCACAAAACCCCAGCTGTCATTGTGGTTAGTAAGTGGCTGATCTCACACCTGTGTCTAAAGCTGAGTTTGAAAACCAATGGATTACAGCACAGTTCCTACTGTAGCCAAGCAACTTACCGAAAGAAGGAAGCCATGTGAATCTTCCATTCATCCCTTATTTCATCCCAGGAATAGTTGAGGAAACGGAGAATTTCTTTTTGTTGTTTAAAAAAATTGTGGGAGGCCTTGCGATGCCGAATAACTGGTCCTCACCTTTAGAGTTGACAGCTCAACAGCCAAGGGCGGCAACCACGCAGCCCCATCACCCCTTGGGCAGCCCGCCAGCCTCAGCTTGTGCCCACGCTGGAATGGAGGAACAGGCTCAGATCTCCCATTTGTTCATATCATGATGGGAATCACACATCATCCAGGATGGTGTAGCAATGATATGGCTCATAATTCTGAGGCAGTAAATGAGTTTTAAACCAACTGTCCCTTGAATTTGAAAATCCTGGAAGTATCCGAGAGCACCCAAATGCTCAGTGTCCAGAAGTTCATCTGCCAGACGACCCCTGCAAACCACATCCTGCATCCCACCTTGTGCTCATGTCTTCAGTTCGGAACTGCAAGGCCCTCCTTGTTGTTTAATTCAGAAACAGAGGCACATAAGGGCTACTGGCCCTGCCGTTTTGGGGACTGCAGGTTGGGTTGAGGAAAGCTCACCTGCTGTGCAGACAGCAGAGTCCCCGGGGTTTCTAACAGACTCTGTTATTTGCAATGCAAAGAGACGATACTCTGGGACTAATTCAAACATCACTCTGCCATATTTCAGCAAGGTGGGACTAAATGCCTGTGCCCCAGATCTTGGTTATAAAGGTCACTGAAATAAGATGCAAAGAAGCTTGAATAAGCTGTCCCCAAGAGGAACAGCCCAACTGGGGTTAGAGAAGCACTTGGGGGTGGTGAGGAAGTAGTGATGAGATTCTTAACCATTGGGACAAAGACTTCAAAGGAAAGCGAAGCCCATTTGCTGCAGGACTCTATGCGACTGCCAGCTAACTTTTTTTCAGAGCTAGGTTGGTCTGAGCAATGGCAGAGGGGCTGACCCTGCCATCCGAGGGCCACTGGGTGCTCACAGTGCTCCTGGCAGCTTCCCTCACCAGCCCTGGCACATCTTGGTTCCGTTCCTGGTCAGCAATGCTAAGAAGTTCAAGGTGTCTACATTTTAGGGCCCATATAGTGAGGCCTCGGCAAATACTTTGCAATTGTATCTGCTGTGGGGAGGGAGGCTCTAATTTTGTAATATTTCTCATTTCCATAGTCTAAATATCCCTAATGTGTCTGATTTCAAGCCACCCACCTGACGTCGGTGAACATGGACGTGGAAAGAGTTGTGCACACATGGCTCTCATGACAGGGTGACTAAGGGAGGAGGCTGCAAAAGTCAGGCAGCAGGCTGGGCTGTGTTAATGTAGACTCCCAAGCAAGGCGCACGGAAGCTTTCCAGGATTAATAGAAGGGGAACTGAGCATCACAGGTTTGAATTTCACATGAAACCTCACTCACTTCTCCATAGATCTAGACTCACTTATTCCTTCCCCTTTTCAAGTTTATTAGACATCATGCACACACCTGTGTATCTTCAAAATGCATCATTTCAAGGGGTGTTATCAAAATGTGTCAGATAAAGGGGTGCTATCATTAAAATAGGTCAGATAAAGGGGTACTATCATAATCATAAAATCGTCTTCCTGATTAAATCACCTTGATTTTCTTCTTGAACAATGCAGGCTGCAAAATAACATAAAAATTTTACAGAAATAGAAATTTTCAACGAGTGTATTCAAGCTATTAGAAAGAAGGAGTTTCCGATGATAAAATGCATTTCATTTATCAGATCAGAAAATATTGAAAAGGGGAATAATATCCAGTGTTAGCAGAGAAGGAAATGAGAGGTCTACACACGGTGAGGGGCTGGGCAATGTGCATGTGAAGGAGAACAGCGAGTAGGGGGCACAAATGACCATCTCTGGGTTTCATGCCTACACTTCTGAGAATTCTATAATTAATGAAGTTATACACCACAGAATTGTTAATAGCTGCAAAATGAAAGTAGAGTTAATCTATAAAGCTAACGAATGTTTAATTTCATATGCTACCTCTGGGTGCAAGATAATGAATGTGTACATTAGGAATAGTGGAGGGTTGTATTTCTTTACATGGTGTGATATTTCTAGATAGAGATTTATAATTATAAATTCTGAAAACAATACAATAAAATGATTTTGTATTAGGAAAGGGGTAATTATGATTTTAAATGTACTTATGTGTGTCTTTTTCTATGGTGAATATAAAATATTTACTCATATCGTCCTCTTAAGTTTTACCTTACAGACAATATAAAAGACTCATTTATAAAGAATCTCAACTGCTAGGTGGTGGTAAGGTACTTTAGGGCAGAGGTTCTCAACCTTCCTAAGGCTGCAACCCTTTAGTACAGTTCCTCATGATGTGGTGACCCCCAACCATAAAATTATTTTATTGATACTTCATAACTATAATTTTGTTACTGTTATAAATCATAATGTACCTATCTGATGTGCAGGATATATGATATACTCCCCAAAGGGTCACGACCCATACCACTGCCTTAGTGGGTAAAGGTGATTGCTGCCAAAATTGATGTCCTGAATCTGATCCCTGGCAGAAAAGAGCAAACCAGTTCCTGAAAGGTATCCATTAAACTCTGATCGCCACATGCCCACCATCGCTCTCTCTCTCCCTCCTATCTATCACACACACACACACACACACACACACACACACACACTAAATAAAAGTGGAAAATATTGTTTAAAAAAGAATCACAGTGTTGGTGTCAGCAAGATGGCTCAGTGGGTAAAGTGCTTGCTGCTGAGCCAAATGACCTGGGTTCGACTCCTGGGGCCCACATGGTGGCAGGAGAAGAATGATTTCTAAAAGTTGGCTTCTAAGGACCCAAAGAGAGACATTCAAGGATCTTCCTGGGAAGGGGAAGAAAACCCAAGAACTCTTCTTGTAAATTGGGAGTCTGGAGGGCAGTGGGGAGGGTAG
Source organism: Ondatra zibethicus (assembly GCA_004026605.1). Lineage (NCBI taxonomy): Eukaryota > Metazoa > Chordata > Mammalia > Rodentia > Cricetidae > Ondatra > Ondatra zibethicus. The sequence continues at coordinate 140,025 of PVIU01002353.1, read as the reverse complement.
AAGGGGAATGTGGGAAAATGTATAGCACATTCCTATCCAAACTATTAAAATGAGAAGGATTTCATTAAAAAATAAAGTTGTCCTCTAAGATTCACACGTGGACTATGGCATGTGCACACACCCTCAACAAACAAATAAATGTAAAAACAAAGAAAGACTCCCAGTGTCTTCTCCTAAACAGAAAACTCTGTGTTATGTACACTTGACCCAAAGGTGAAGCTCAAAAACACATACACATATTCGCTTCATTGGAGCCACACATGCTGTGAGCTAGGCGCTGGTACTATTCTTCTTTAACCTGTGAGGAACTGAAAAGCCCTGGCCACACAGTGGCAATCAGGAAAGGGACGTTTCAGACCCAAGCAGGCTGGCTGGTGTGCTGACAGCTGCAACCATCACGCTTGCTAAACTTTAACTCCTTACCTGAATGAGGAGAGTCGTGTTGTCTGCCTTGTGTACTTACTACTGGGCTTGCATTAAGTTATGCGTGAAGGAATTTGGTTTAGCCAGGTGTGGTGACACATGAGTAGCTCTAGCACCTGGGAAGTGATGGCAGGAGTCTGAGTGAGGTCATGGCTAATCTGGACTAAATGGGTAGAGCTGTCTTAACTCTTTTATGTATGCAGAGTTGATAAGCACTAGTTATTCTTAATTACAAGCCTGACAACGTCCTTGGAACCACAGCCATCATCCAGGTCGGCTTTATTCCTGCTATAGCCAATGCGTGCTCTCTGCTTGATTTTTACTCTCAGCCAAATATGTCATACTCCATAAGTCACATGTTCCCACTCAGGACACGAGAGCGCCATGCTATTGTCTCTTCTAAAATCAAGATGCTAGAACTACTCAACTCATTGGGCCATAGAAGCCTGTCGGGGGACCCTTCTCTAAGCTAGAGCTACACTGGACTGTAGAAGCCCAGTGCAGGGCTCATCCTTTGGCTAGACGTATCCAAAACCTTTGGGCAATGGCAGCCTGCCACAGGTCTCCTCTCAAGCCCTTCTGACCTTCTGTTGCCCTACACTCTAGCACAAGTGAAGCCATTTGATGTCCCCTCCATCTGCTCATTTAGCCCATTTAGCCAGCTCTGTCAAAGCTGAGATAGATGCTGCTTCTTGAATCCTTTGGCATCTCTAATTCCAGTCCGACGTAACACAGGTAATTGGACATATATTTGCTTCATTTTTATACTGAATTCAGGGAATTACACCCATCAAAATAGAAACAAGATTTTTTTTCAATACCTTAGCATGGTTTTTGTTGTTGCTGCTACTTTTTTTGTCTTGTTTTGTTTTGTTTTTGTCCAGGAATGGGAAATAAATTACAACAGAAAAATCAAGAGAATTAAAATCACTTGAAAATGAAAACTCAGACAAGTATGGAAATTTTATTCCTGAAACTGGGATATTAGTTAATAAATATGTATACTAATAATGTCACCATTAGCAACAGCTCTAGGGATCCACTGCTTCTCTCATTGGAGTCAAGCATGCATAAGTGGTTTATAGGGAGCATATATTTCACAACCTTAGAATTAACAAAAGTCATGCTTCTGGCCACTGGCTCGGTGGAAGTTGGGGAAAGCTGAGACCCTGATGGGTAGAGCTGGGACTCACACCCGGGTTGGTTGTCTGGGGACCTCTTCTGTCTTTATATGAAGTTAAAATTAAGGACTGGTTTGTCCATCTCTTAAATGCATCAGGCAAAGCAACATGCTAAAATGTACGCTACATATTAGGTTCTCTGTAGACCCCCTGTTTCAAATAATCTCCCAGGAAATTTATTGTAATGTCAAAGAGACATTGTTTTAAGGGGATTTTTAATTAAAGGGGCCCCATATCCTGGATGTCATCAACAGGACCCTCACAGTTGCTACCCAACTGGAGTCATTAGGGAGTTGAATGAGCTGTCTTTGTATGGTCAGATGTCAGAGGAAACATGAGTCATATTTCTGGAAAAGCTTGATTTTTCTGCGGTGGGTGAGGTGGTGAGGCTCTGTGAATGTGCGGACAGCTTCATCTGGGCACTTCAGGCAGAGGCGCTCAGAAGAGAAAGCCTCAGGACTGCCGAGCAGTGAAGTGGCCCTTCCATCATGTGTCACCATGGTCCCTTAGATCGCCCTCCCCCACAAACACACTCACTCCTGGACCTCTCCGCTGAAGAAATTGAGCAGCTTCATGGAAAGGCTGCAGAATTCTCGTTTTCTTCACTTGGAAAGACAAAGCATGAGCCCTGTGCCTGTCTCTGATAATGATCAACAGCAGTAAGCAGACACAGTATTCCTTTATTGAATTACTCTCAACATCTTCAAATCCTGTTTTAATCAGAACTACAAGGCTGAGCTTCTGCATCAGGTAAATGTGACTTTCTAACACTGTGTGCATCTGAGCATCCTGGATATAGTAACTGCTTACTAAGAATACACATTTTAGAGGAAATGCTCTTAAAATGTGGTGCCGCTAACACTCTGTGCTGCCAACTTCCCTAAGTGGGTTTTGTTTTAGTATCAGGACACTTCTTGATATGTAGCTATTATATTCTGAGTAAATTTTATAAAGACTATGATAATACTATTTTTCTACAGGCATGATAGGAGACCATACAATTCATTTTCAAGTGGTTAAAACTCATTAGAGATTGGCATTTTAAGACTTAAAAATCTTTTCTGAAATATAATCTTTGTAAAATTCCAAACATGTCCCCTCTCCCTTTAGCAAACATTGGCTTTTGTTATTTTTTTTTTGTAGGCTGTATATTGAATTTCCCAGGCTGTGTTTCTGAGCAGCAATCTACGAAAAGAGTGCAATTATTTTTTTTTCTGCTCAAACATGCATTTGAGAGAATGAGTAGATCAGATAAAGAGAGCCGAGATGCTATTCAACGCAACCTTGAGTCACTCTCTGTCTCTTTAAAAAAAAAAAAAAGGTGGCAAAATCAATACAAACCAATAATAACTTCACATTTGTGGAAGCAACATGAATGGCTCTCCAAAATATTGAGACACATCCAAGTACATTTTCGTAGAGCTGATATTTATCAGAAGTCATTTGCCCTCGAGCAGATGCTCCGGCTCATTGTGCTCCTGTCACAAGTGACTAAGATTTATGACAGACAATTACTGCATCTGCAGTTACTGCCTTATAATCAGCACCATTATTTAACGATTGGTGCAATAAACGGACTCCTGTTACTGTTTATCAGATATCAGTCAGTCCTGGCCATTTTCTTCGGCTTCCAAATCACAGTATGGTGCAACCGCTGCCTTTTAATGGCTCGGCAGAAGCAGGGGCATTTTCACAGACTGCCGGGGAGAGGAAAGAGCGGCCAATTACATGTATGTATGCTGCCCTCGAGTTTGAGAAGCATGCGCCTGACGGCTCCAGTGGGTTCCAAACTGGGGGAAGCGTTTACAGAGGTAAGGGCCTTTGATATTTAATACGACAACAAACAAATAAAACCCCCAAACCTTTCTGTCATAATCAGGCGGTTTTTCTGAATACAAATGGTCCCCTATTGCCCCAGTATTTCCTCTCTTTTCTGTAGGTCTCTAGCTACTTTTTTGTACCGAGGAAGACAGTCATTGTCCCTGGGAAGGAGTTGTTAGGGAACCCGTTGTTCTCCTCAACCCCATAGGTCTTCCTCAGAAGGAAATGCTGAGAAGACAAGAGAATCGAGTTCTTTGCCAGGCAAATAGTCTGTGCACAGAGGTCCTGTGTGTGTGCTTATGTATTCTTCACTGCTACACTTCCAATAGAAAAACAGGCACTACTTAAAGTACTTTCACGTGGACTGGTGAGATGGCCCAGTGAGTAAAGGTGCCCAATAACCTGAGCTCAATCCCTGGGTTCCGCTCCACGTGGTGGAAGGAGAAAACTGACTCCAACAGGTTGTCCTCTGACCATCTCATAGAGCCGTAGCACACCACACACACATACAATCACATACACACACAATCACGCAGGCGGACACATCTATACACAATCATGCATGGGTACACTTACATGCATACACACAAAATAAGAAGCAATTAAGTCCTTCCACAAGAAATACTCATTTTATAACGCCCCAAGGCTACAATGCAGAAGCTATCTGGGAGGCAGGACAGCAGTGCACCCTGGGAGGTGCCACAAAGGAACAAACCAACAGTCAACAGAAGTATGTGTGAGTTTTTAAATTGTCAAAGGCTAGCCTAATTATTTAAAGAAAAAAATGCCGCCATGCCAGAACCTTCTACCTTCTGCCTTTGTTACCACTTTCTATCACCAAACAGGCTAATTTTCTCTCTCCTATCAATGCATTTCTCTCCACACCACCCATTATACGACTTGCTCGCTGTGCACCCCTATGCGAGGATTGCTGCCACTGCCTCTGCTGTGAAGAACGGTCTCATTCACAGGGTCACATGTTTCTCTCTAGGGAGACACAATACTCACAAGCTGGCTGATGTGTCCTTTTAATTAAAAAAAAATTGAGACACTCTATGGGGTTCATAATTCCTTCTCCTGAGAAAAGGTGTGCAGGGTTCCATCCAGTTAGTTCAGAACTTAGCCATCTTTTAGGTTGAAACTTTTTTAAAAATATGTTTTTAATTGAAATACTATTACATGGCTTTCTCTCTCCCTTTCCTCCCTCCAGGCTCCCGGCCAAACTCCTCCCATGCACCCCCCCCTTTCAAGTTGATAGCCTCTTTTCCTTTGATAATTATTGGTTGTTTTTAGGTTGAAACATTCACAAAGCCCTCATATACCTTCATTGAGCAGGCTTCTGACATTTCTCAACCTTTGACAGAATGGTGAGAGTAAGGCTATCTGATTTCCAGTCAAAAGGGCTACTGAGTGGCACTCAGTGCCACCCTCTCAGTTGAGAGGAGGTGAAGGGGATCGGGGAGGTAAGTGTTCTCCAGGACACGACTCTGGCTGAACATATGCTTGACAGGCCCTGCTTTGGGTAGGCTGAGCCCAGAGCTCCTCCCATGCTCTTCAGTTCAAGGAAACAAAAGTTTCTCTTAATGCACAAGGTGCATCTAGATGCTGAAGCTGGGGCCAGTGAAAAACAACTACCTGCTAAGCCAACAAAGAGCTCTCTCGGTGTAGCTCGTGCCTGTCTTGAACTTGTGGCAACTCATCTCCCTCTGCCTCTTAAGAAATGGAGTTAGATACATATGCCCCCATGCCCAGCTTGCATTTCTAATACGGCAGTTCAGTAGCCTATACACATACATTTGGCAACTTCTGATTGTCTTTTGTTCTAATAAGTGAACTGAAAATCATACAAGAATGGGGTCATTTTGCCAAGTTGGCAGCACCAAAGAACCTGCAACTTTCAAGGAAGCAGAAGGAAGCGAGCGGCAGCCTTTCTTAGCGCATGGAAACACATGGCGGCATGCGTAGCTCTCTGGTTCCATTTTAGTAAGGCTGGGCAAGTAGTTTGGATGCATCAAAGAAATTGTTATATTTTCTTCCTGTGTCCTGCCCTTTTCTGCTGGGTTAGAAGGAAAAATTACACAACTCACAGCAAGGCACTGCCTTTGGGAGCCAGTGACAAAGCCACTAGCTCTGCAGGCTGCTAGCAGGTGTTCCTAAGAAGGATGACCTGGGTTGTCACTTTGTGAAAACACACGCTGGTGGCCCATCAGAAATGCACCCTGACACCAAGACCCAGGACTTATTCAGTGGTCATGATGACCCCCAACAGACCTGGCGACTTCCTAGCAAAGATAAATCAGTAACAGGAGGGAGGTGCCCTTCTGAAAGCCTCTGTGAGGCTCTTAGGGACAGAAAATGGGGAGATTGGCACCCAGGAAAAGCAATCTACTGGATGCTTTCATGTCAATTTGACACAAGCTAGAGTCATCAGAGAGGAAGGAGCCTCAGTGAAGGAAATGCCTCCATGAGATCTAGTTGTAAGGCATTTTCTCAATTAGCGATTAATGGGGGGGGCAGCTCATGGTGAGTGGAACCACCCCTGGGCTGGTGGTCCTGGGTTCTATAAGAAAGCAGGCTGAACTTGTCAGGGGAAGCAAGTTTGTTGTGGGATATATGCATTGCACTGTGACACCCCGAAACTGGGTTAATAAAGTTAACCTTGAATCAGGGGGTGGATCTAGCAACTAATTGACCGGAAGTAGTCATAGGGAAGCCAGTAACATGGAGAATGTGCAGAGGAAGGAGTAGGGAGGGACGTATGGGATTTTGCCATCTCTTCAATCTGGGAATTGTGGAGAGAAGGTCACCTGGTCGCTCCTCTTTTGATTCTTTAGTCTATCAGGTTTTCACCCCAATATTTGAGCCCCAAGTCTTTATTGCTAATAGAACAACTTAGATAAACACTTCACAAGCTAGTAAGCAGCACCCCTCCATGGCTTCTGCATCAGTTCCTACCTCCAAGATCCTGCCCTGTTTAAGTTCCTGTCCTGACTTCCTTCAATAATGAACAACAATATGGAAGTTTAAGCCAAATGAACCCTTCTCTCCCCAACTTGCTTTTTGGTCATGGTATTTCATTGCAGCAATAGAAACCATAAGTAAGACAAGCAACAAATTGATATTGCACCAATAATTCATGGTTGGTTGTCAAGCATGGCCAGGGTCTACTGTTCCCTAGAACTGGTGGTGAAAGCAGCTTGGATCTGGGTGAGGTCCTGCTGGGTTTACTCATCTTCAAAGTAGGGATGAGAGTGATATAATATGTCTACAGAGATGGGTACCATCACGGCACAGGGTCAGCTGTCCAGTAATCACACTGCGGTTTGTAACAGTTACAAATTGAATCCTTGGTACTGCAAGCCTACACGTGCATTAGGAATGCATACACGCCTGCATGTGAAAGTAACATGTTAACTTCAAGTGTTATTCCTTAGCTGTCCCCACCTTCTTCTTTGAAACAAGGTCTCTCACTGGCCTGGGGCTGGTCAAGCAGACTTGGAGGGCTAGCCAGTGAGTGCCAGGCATTCTCTTATCCCCGCCTCCACAGTGCTAAGATTAAAAGTGCACACTACTTTTTATTTAAAGGTTTATTTATGTATTTATTTTTATTGTGATGTGTGAGTGTCTGCAAAGATGTGTATGTACCACATGCCTGCCTGCTGCCTGTAGAAGCTGGAAAGGGGCATCAGACCCCTGAAGCAGAATTACAAGTGGCTGTGAGCTGCTTGATATGGACGATGAGATCTGAACCCAGGTCTTCCATAAGAGCAGCAAATGCTCTTAATCACTGAGCCATCTCTCCAGGCCAATGCTTAGCTTTTCTGTTTTCACGTGAGTGCCTTGGCTCAGACTCACATCTTCCTGCGCAGCAGTTGCCGAGTGAGCCATCTTCCCAGCGCAGTGCTGAATTTCTTTTTTTAGATTTATTTATTTATTATGCATACCGTATTTTCAGTACTCTGCCTGCATGTCCATGTCTGCCTGCAGGCCAGAAGATGGCACCAGAATCCATTACAGATGGTTGTCAGCCACCATGTGGTTGCTGGGAATTGAACTCAGGACCTTTGGAAGAGCAGGCATTGCTCTTAATCTCTGAGCCATCTCTCCAGCCCCTGCTGAATTCTTTTACAAGTAGGAATTTGAATATTACAATCAAGTTCCACAAATAATTTGTGCTTACCTAGATAACATTTTCCTATGACTCCTAGCAAAGGCCTACGTACTTCATCTATCAAACGCTCTACCTGGAGCACAGATGTAGATATAGTTACAAGCTGATGAATCATGTTCCCGTGAATGGCAGGCCATGTACTGAAAAACTACAGTGGCACGGAGGGGTTCCTGTGCTATCATACTGCTGTGCCTCAGTCACATGCTCATCATCATGCTACCTACACAACCCTACTTGCTAGCAGGACACGAGAGGGCTGCACACATGGTTCAGTGCAGTGAGCAGTGCTTGCTACCAATAATAAACAGCTGTGCTAGCCAGACAGTGGTGGTGCACGCCTTTAATCCCAGCACTTGGGAGGCAGAGACAGGCGGATCTCTGGGAATTCAAGGATAGCCTGGCCTACAGAGCGAGTTCCAGGACAGCCATGGCTACACAGAGAAACCCCGTCTCAAAAACAAACAAACCAGCTGTGCTACTGGTTATTTCCCATTCCTTTTCTTATTATCTTATAGTCTCTATGCACACAAAATTTCTTATAGAAGCCATCAACACTGCACGCATATCTTATTTACTGTGTCTCTAGAGAGGCCATTTAGAGAGACTGGCCTGCACCACCATGCTTTGTGTGAGCATGCACCACGATATGTGCCTGGCCTGTACCAGCATGCCTTGTGTGAGCATGTACCGCGATGTGTGCCTGGCCTGCTCCAGCATGCTTTGTGTGAGCATGAACTGTGATGATGTGTGCCTGGCCTGCACCAGCATGCTTTGTGTGAGCATGCACCACAATGTGTGCTAGATGACTACGGTGCCTAACAGCTCACTTCTTAGAGCTCCTCTGTGCTGTTGGACTGCCCAGGCTTTGCATCCATACACACAAAACTGCAATTATTATTATGCCTTACTAAATTTGATTTGGGTCCAGTATATACAAACTCATTGATAGAATGTAGAGAAAACACACAAAAAAATGTAGTAACAATGGACTGACTCTGGCAAATCCCCTCTCCTGGAGAGGGTGGCATAAAGCTCTTGTCATTCCCCCCAATTTTTCACAATCATCTCTCCATTAAAAATAGAGTTGATAAGCTGCCTACAGAGTCACTGTGTCCCAGGAGATTGACAGTGCGCCTCACGGCTTTGGGGCCAAGTATAGAAAAGCTATCAGGAAATAGATGAGTTCACTGAGAAACGAATTTGGTCCTGGCAAAACCGAAAACCTCCTTAAGTTCTTTGTGAGCAGACTATAATGTGTTTCTGTGTGCGGTCTTACTCCAGTCCCGACTTTCGGTGCACCTGCTTCTCCATCAGTGGGTGACTCATTTACCACTCTCTGCCTCCGTTTACCATTAGACTCTGAGCTCCTTGGGAGACCTTATCACAGTTGTGTGTGCTTTATCAGCACCCTGAATCATGTTTGGTCTATAACAAGTACCCAATAAATATCTAACACCTACCCCCTAAAAAGTATTGGAAGTAGAAAAAGGTTACACCCCACTAATCAGATCAGTTTCTTTAAAAGATTTTTTATTTTTATTCTCTTACAGGTATATATGTGTGTTTATGAGTGGGAACGTGCACATAAGTACAGGTACCAGAGAAGGCCAGAAGGGGGCATCAGATCTCCTGGAGCGGAACTGACAGGTGGTTGTGGCTGACCTAGTATGGGTGGCTGGAAATCAGCAAACTAGAGTCCTCTGCAGGGCAGCAACTGCTCATAACCTGTGCACCATCCCTCCAGTCTCTGGACCTTGACCTACGAATCCCGAGTGGCAGAGACAAGAGAGCAGATTGTATATCCCCACCCCTTCTGAGGACAGACTCCACCATTTCACAAAAAAATAGAATCTAGTGAGAAAGGTTTAGAATAAGCCTGGCTCCAGGCATCCTTTTGCTAGCTGTGTGACTTTGCACAGGTTGTCCATCCTCTCTGAACCTCAGCCTGCCTGTACACAACTGGACAATAGTGACACCTAATTACCATTCTAAGGAAGCAGACGGCTCAGCGTGGGCAAAGTGATTAGCGTGGCACTCCCATGACGCACACACTCATTCCGTGTTTCCTTTCATCCACACAACCAGTTTTGCTGTTAGCACAGTTGAGAGCCAGGGGAAAGTGTCTGATAATTCTGTCGTGTCACACTGTTGAAAAGTATCTTTAATAACACAAAATTTATTATAATTAAGCATAGAGAACTTTCAGAAATTACACTCAAATCTATAATTTCTTTTGCTATGAAACAGTGTCATTTTTTGAAGAAGGAAAAAAATGAACCAGCAAGTCAGCCCCACCCGCTCTGTTCTGTTGCAGATGCTTGCAAAGCTTCCGCCTCCTCCGTCCCTGGGACTAAAAGGCACCAAATTTCCTATATATTACTCATCTAAATGTACAGTGCAACCATCAGGAAAAGCATTTCAAATTTCCTCTATGTTCTTCATTCTTAGAGTCTGCATCATTTTAGGAGGCCTTCCAAGGACTAACACCGAATGTGCAGTTCTGGTTATGAAAAAGTATAAGAGAGGGCTCTTCTTGTAAAGTGAAGGCCACAAGTAGAATGGGTTATCTTCATTCATTTTGTAGTTCAGGATCTTGGGGCCAGTGGGTAAGAGGATACAGAATAACCATACTCTGTGTGTGTGTGTGTGTATGTGTGTGTGTGTGTGTCTATATGCATGTATGTGTATGTAATATTATCTATAATGATATAATTTGATAAGAATTTAAACCATCCCCATGCCTTCAACAAGTGTACAGAAGTGAAGACCATCTTAACCCTCTTACACAATGTGTGTGGTGCATTTGAGTCTTGTAGTATCCCATTGGGGTGGCAGAGGAGGTGGACCCTCCTGTCCATTCCTAAGAGGAGTGATTTGGAAAACCCTTGGGTCCTAGAGCTGCAGTGAACCTGGATCCTAGTAATCCTTAGACCCTCCATCATGTACACATTGCATATGGCTTTTTGTTACGGCCACTCTAAGGAAACTTTGTAAAAAGAACCTTAGTTTTGAGGATAACTATGTCCTTTGCTGCTAGTCCCATGACCTGGAGCAAGGTACTAAATACAGATTTATGTTTATAGCATCAGGCCCGGAGAAAAATTCCCATCCCAGCCTTCCAAATGCCTAACTAGGAAAGGTTGTCTTACTTTCGACACCACTGCTCTGGGTTCAAACAAAAGAGAAAATTCCAACATCATGAGACCCAGGGCTCAGCACTGGGTTTAGTACCAGAGTGTTCCTGCTAAGGGCCTAACACAATACAGTACAGGGCACTCATGCAAAGAGCTAAGAACAATGCTTAGGGTGCTCCTGTAAACAGTATACAATGCACGCTACTCTGGGGCCTAAGAAATATTATTATTATTATTGTCAATAAAATTGGAGTAAGCTATCTCCAGTGGGTGTCTGAGAAGGAGCACGTGAAAGGCTTGGTCCACAGGGCACTGGCTGAGCCCTGTTTAAGTATCACCCCGCCATCTCAGGCATCAGCAGCCCCTGAGCTCAAGGCATCTGATGTCTGTTGAACTGAAACCTATGGCTTGACTTCATCCTGATTCCTGCAGGTTCTTTTCTTTTTCTCTTCTTACTCTCTCCACCCTCTCCCTCTCTTTGCCTTCTTTCTTCTGTGGAGCAGACTCTTATTATGTAACTCAGATGTATATCAGGATGGCCTTGAACTTGAGGCTGTCCTCCTACCTCTGCCTCCTGAGTGCTGGGATTGCAGAGAGGCATTTCCACATTCGTCTGAGATACTTTAATTTCTGACGTGAGTGTTCTTAAATGGACAGTGACAGAAAGAACATGGATGACAATATCTGTGTCTGCTGCTGAGATCTGAACTACTTCCCCTTCCTGCCTCCCTGACCTGAGGTTCCACAAGGATGGAAGCCTCTGGAAGCCAGAGGACCAGGCACAGATCAAGAGAGTCAGCAAGAATAAAGCGGAGTAGAAGCCTGAAGACACATTGCCTTTGTAACAGCCTTCAGCTGCTGTGTCCCTGGGGCACCTCAGCCCACTGGGGAAGACTCTCTACTGTGCTGCACACTCTGCTCAGCCACCTGGTACTGCTGTTGCTTTCTTCCTTGTCTAATTCCAAGCCCATCTTTTCAAGTTTTTCTGTGACTTGTTTTGTCTTCCAGTATTTATTTCCAGACTTAGTTGGTGTAGGAGAGCAAATTATTCCTAGAACATTCTTTCTTGAGACTAGGATAGTGATGGGCTGTGTTGTGGGAAGTCAGAAAGATTCAGGAGGGAGCTGAGCAGGGGACCATGCTCAGAGCCAGCGATTCTTCACAAGGGCTACTTCTGGGGTCGTAGGGGAATTTTAGTAATGTATAGTGCTATGGTTTAAATGTGGAATGTTCTTCACCGGCTCATATGTTTGGACACTTGATCCTCAACTGGGGGAGTGATTTTAGAAGGGTTTAGAATCTTCAGGGGGTGGTGTCTAGCTGCAGTAAGTGGTTCCCTGGGATCCAGTCCAGGTTTTATAGCCTTGACCCATTTCCTAAGGGTCTCTGTAAACACAAGATAACTAGTTGGCCTCCTACAGAGCCATGTCTTTGTATTTCCTCAAACTGTGAGCTGAAAGAGATTCTTTCTTTTTCAGTAAATTACTTCTTATCAGATATCCGGTGACAGCAACAATTAGAGTAGCTAAAACTCACTAGTTAAGAAGACATTTCTCAACTTTAAGAAAACTGAAACCTGTTTTTTAGTTTTTATTTGAAATATTAAAGTTCATTCCATTTTGAATTTGTACGTACTTTCAAGGAAGGATGCAGGAAACAGAGAAATGTAAGGGTAAGTCAACTCTAGCTCTACCGGAATTCCTGGGGAAGCGGAGCGTGCATTTCCATGTGGGAAACAAAGCACACAAGGGTGCACTGCAAGGAAGGTGGCATTTGAAGTGGTGAGGAGATGGCAGGGCTACAGGCACTAATGGCTTGATTAGTGAGTTAGTTCAGAGGGCTATTTTGATCTCTTTTTATATTAGCTTTAATTAACTTGGAGCAGTAGTTCCTGGCAGAGACTTCCAAGGTGGGAATCTGTCCAGGTAACTCAAAGTTCAATAAAGTGAAGAAGAGGAGCAAGGACTTTTAAGGACATCTTGAGATGGTCTGCAACCAGTTTGAAGACTTGGGGACAGTTTCGGCCTCACTCATGTCCCAGGCGCCTAGTCTACAAACAGGATGATGCTGACACCTACCCTCAGGCTTGTTAAGGGAACCAAACAAAGCAAACAGAGCCCCTATCACAGAGCTGGATCCTAAATGCCCAGTAAGTGTGAGGTATCTTTACCCTCTGACAAGTTCTTTCTTCTCCCTCTTGGCAACTCTGGTTTCCCACAGTCTGTTTCTAGCATGTTTTCTTTTAAATAACAGTACCAAATCCTTCTTTAGCCAACTCTGGAAATCATTCACAAAGGATGAAGTAAAGCAGGCACCTCTGAGGTTCATTCCTTCACACAGGTCTGAACATCTGCCTGCGCAGACTGTCCCAGTCCTAGCCCGTTGATTCCAAGGGAGAAATATCAGCAAGTTTTGGAATAACCTACTTAGGTACGTAAAGCCTATTCTGTTCTTAGGTGTTGAACTAGTTTTCTTATTATTCTATTCACCTTGACCGTCAAGCCAACAGCTTTAATTCTTCTACGCTGAGCTTGAAGTTCTTATTAGATGAATCTTGTAGATTTGTTCAGGGACATAAAAGCACTGGGTCTGCCATCTACAGATGAGAAAACCGAGACCAAAGAGGCTGCAGAGGCTTGATCTAAAGGCCAAAGAAGGCATTAAGTTGAGTGATTTGGAACGATTGGGAATAAGTTATGTTACCTTGTAGATACTGTTATTTAAAATAAAACACAACATAAATAAGTTACTATGCCTGGTAGCAAATGTTCAAAATCTCAGCACTTGGGCAGCTAAGGCAAGAGGATAGATATTGAGTTCAAGGCCAGAGTAGTCTATACTTCCGGATCCTAAGGAAACCAAACCAAACAAACAACAGCACATCCAAACCCAAGTGAAAATGAAGCATAACAGAGCATCTAGGGATAGTAGCAATAACTAATAAAGGATGGGACTTGGGAAATGATGAAAAGAAAATTAAAACTGGAAAGGGAATATATTTCAAGTGGCTATAAACACTAGACCTGAAATTCTTATGCAGATAGTACTACCCTGACATTAGCATCATGCAGCTTCAGGCCCATTGTATCCTAGCTCCCCTCACCAATCAAAACAGTATCCCAGAATTCCCCCCAAGTTCTCTATTGAGCCATCAAAGTGAACTCTGGGCAGGGTATACTGGGCATCTTGGGCCACAAACATGATAAGGACATCTGTTTGCTGATGGAGCACCCTCACAGGCAACCATCAGGATTCCTTACCAAAATGCAGCTTAAAATTAAGTAACGTGTATTAGCATCCTCCTTCCTCACTCAGGAGAGAGAAAAGGAAACCAAAGTCAGTGAATTGGTGCACTGAGAGAAGTTATCTGCATTTTTATATGAAAAACTATTTTTTAGAATTTACTATATATCTAATTTGCTATATTGAGTTTTAAAAAAACAATTCTACAATCCTCTGAGATGAAAGATATAGCTGAATGGAAGGAAGGAAGAAGCAAGGAAGTTCACACACTACCTTTCCAAGTCAGAGCAGCACTCCCCAGGCAATTCATAAGCAGTGATGCATCAACTGACTGGCCCACAGGAAAAGCCATCTGATGTCTTTATTAAATCAACCCCTCCCTTCTAACCTCACATCAACTGAGAAGCAGAAGGACTAGAATAAGAACGTAGACAGATTCTGCAGACTAACTTCCTGAGCTCCTCGGGGAAGTGGGCGGGAGAGAAAGTGAGGTTAGATTCAAAGAAAAGCTAAGCTCTGACTGGCTTCAGCTATTCGGGGATGAGCTTGGGGTGAGATCTGCTACACTCCACGAAGATGTAGCAGAAATAAGTTTGCAATTTGGTCAGTAAATTCCTTTAACTTCTTCAGAGTCCTGTAATTATACCCAGCTGCACCTAGAAACAAGACTGTCAGACATTTTGTGTTGAAGTAGATGGCAATTTTATTCATTGCGGGCTCTTAAGTCATTTGGATCTTAAATGCACCTCACAAGAATTTCAAAAACTACAGAGAAACTTTCATCATGGGGTCTATGAACACTTCTCATCTAGAGTAACCTCTCCTGTCATTTGTCAAGCCCATGGAAGTGCTTCCCCTCTCAGGAATGGCTGTGGATACCCTCTTACAACTACCCCTTGAGGTAGAGACATGGAGGCTAATTTGCTCACAGTGATGACAGAGAAGCCAGAATCAAATCTACCCTTTTCTCTGTGTCCACATTAAGATTCTCTCATCCCAAGATAACCTCTAGCTCCCGCCCTCTTGGGAAGCTCTGTGTAAGAACCCTACACTCAACACTTGCCTCTCTGTCAAGGTTTTATTCAGCAAACTTCAGGGAATGTGGCTCCCTGCCTCTTCCACCTTCCCTCCTCACTCAGCAGTCTGCTTCCCAGAGAAAGTCCATATATAGCTCTTGGTGCCTCTGTGGACACGCTCCTTCCGATTCTGGTGTTCCAGTGTCTCGTGTTCCTCTTGTTTTTGTATTTGTTTCTTGCTCTCATTCAGTCTTTGTTCACTTCTCTTCCCTCCCTCTCCATCCACTTTCATCTGTCATCCCTTGCTTCTCTTTTTCTTCCTCCTTTCTCCTATTTATTCTAGTTCCTAAGATCTAGTTGACCCTAGAACAGTTGTTCTCAACCTACAGGTTGTAACCACTTGGTTACACCTTTCACAGGGGTCACCTAAGACCATCAGAAAACACAGATGTTTATATTACAATTCATAACGGTGGCAAAATTACAGTTATGAAGTAGTAATGAAAATAATTTTATGGTTAGGGGTCATCACAACATGAGGAACTGTATTAAAGGGTTGAAGCATTAGGGAGGTTGAGAACCACTACCTTAGGGCTTAGTTTGTCAACATCTTGAGAGCAGAGCCCTTCTTATAGGGGGTTAAAGTCCCAGTAATCAACCATGTGAGACTGAGAGGAGTACAGAGCATTTATAAGAAGATGTAGGTGGTCAGAAGAGCATCAGTGTTCACAGCACTCCACACTGAGCTAGCGTATGACCAATACTCCGACTAAATAAAGGACAACGGGCACAGAATTCCCTGGTAAGGGCACTTTTCCCCTTGGCACTCTGCAGCAGGCTACACCCAGGGTTATATACTAAGAAGTCCCGGGAAGAGAAATGCCCGCAGCCTCAGGCTGAGGGTGCAGGTGTGTGCACGAGTTCCTAGCTCTACAACAGGGGCTTTGCTGGGTGTGGAGTGGGGCACTCGGTAGTCTCTGGGTCAGGCACTGTCTTCCCAAGCTAAGGAATGAATGAGAACACAGGCCTTGAGACTGCTCATGCGTCCCTATCCTATTTTGGTGATCTGTGGAGGGCTTGGTCCTTTTCTTAATGCTTTGGCTGCAGGAAGACACATTTGTCGGCTGCCATATGCTCACATCTGGTATACATACTGCCTGGCATAGAAAAGATCGAAGGAAGGCACTGTTAATTCAAATTAATTAGTCATCTGGATATTTACATATGTAAATAAAACACATCCTGGAGTCACCTTCCTAAGAGCTCCCCAGGACATGCTGTTATTGTGAGCTCTGTCCCACCTTGCCCGGCTTATTAGTTAACACAGAATGGTCTGCTTTCAAATGTCTGTACGTCATACATATTTTTAAGAATTAAGATAACAGTCAGGGCACTTCATTTTGCCTGAGTTCCCTTAAACCCCACTATGTACTTTTCTACCTGAGGACTCGCCCCCGGTCCCACCCTACCCTTTATCGTGGATGATTTCCTGGGTAGGTGGCAGAGAGAGCGGCACATTCCTTGCGCCTGTGTGGGCTAAGCCTGGGCACTCATGGGGTTAAAAGCACTGCAGTAATATTAAGCACATGTTTCCAGCCCGCAGGGTGCCGGACTGAGACGTCCTCCAAGCCTAATTTGATAGATATTATGCCTACATTGCTGCAAGTAGCGATGGAGAAAGTAAAAATTTTATGGATGAGCAAAATAGGAGCTCTTCTGGATGGAGTGTTTTTAAATCAGGTGTATAATTTACCCAGTGTCAGACCGCATGTAGAGTGCATTACTCAATTGAACTTACACGCAGATAGCAAAGCCGTTTCTTTTAATAAGCACTTCTTCAACTTATTGGCTCTACAATTACTTGCACCAAATTATCAGCAGCTGCTGCCTGCTTGGCACTGCAGCCCAGACGAGGAGCCACAGTAGTTTCTAATCAAAAGCCACTCGAGGGCTCTTTATCATTTTTAGCTTAATTCCACTTTTATTTGGAATTTATTAATTAGAATATCCAATATTTTCACGACAGAATTTTGCTTTGCTTCCATTAACAAGAAGCCGACCCAATGGCTGAGGTGATTAGGAAAATGGAAGGGTGAATGGCTAGACTTATCTCTGACACTCACAATATTACACACATTCTTCTGGGCTGTGCTCCCTCAGAAGCCAGATTTTGATCCTTTCATGAAATGCTGCTACTGAACTTAGCCTCCTGCAAGGTTCGAGTCCAAGAGGTGTTTTATGTCTCTCAATAACACATCTTCATCTGCACCCAGTTCAGCCATATGCTTAACTGTCTGCATGGCCGTCTGCGTGAAGGATATTCTGGGGTGATTGCAGTTGGAGTGTCCTGGGCATTGGATGATATTCACAAATGTCCCTGGCCTCTGATCACTGGGTTTTGGATGCTCTTCTCGAGCCCCCAGTGATAAACACCAAAAACTGTCAGGAAAATTATCAAATCACAGAGGTGTTTTGTGTAGCAGTGTGTAGCAGACTGCACACAAGGGGCCATGACGGATAGTTCTAACAGGAAAGCAGCGTTTCTAACTAACTTGTGGGAAACTTCCCAAACTGCATCCATAAGTGTCAGCTCTGTAAGCGACAGGTCAATGAAACCATGGAGGTCTATCTGTTTAAAGTCAACCACATTTTGTAAACTGTTCAGTCAAAAGCAAGAAGAAATGACTTTTAAAAAGAGCAAGAATTACTTATATTCAAATAAAGCAAATATGTGAATAACTACCCTTCATTTAGATGGACCCGGGGACTAATTTTACAAAAGTATGATAGAATTGTTTTATATCAGCAGAGCCAAGAAAACCTAATTTGAGATACAGTTTACTTCTTTGAAATTACTTTCTGTGTTATTGTCATCATCAAACTAAAGAACAGAAAGGTCTGAGCCAGTAAATACTATGACTTCACAGAAACGATAAATCAAGCTTAAGTTTGTCTCCCATGGCTTTCAAATCCACAGTAGTGTTTTAAACATGAAGAATGAAGAGTTTAAAGTGAATTACACACATGTATAAACACGTCTATACATATAAGGCTGACTGAATTACATACTTGTATAAACACATTTATACATATAAAGCTACGGTCAGGCTGGCTGATGGGAGCAGGGGCTCATGTCTGTAGTCCTGACTGCAACGAATTCAAGGTCAGCCCGGGTCATAGTGAGACCCTATCTCCGAAAGCAGCAGCAAAACAAACCAAACAAGAAAGTCTCCATCCAAACTTCTAGTATCAAACTGGAATGGAGCTCAGTGGAGGAGTACATGCTTAGTGCACACTAGGCCCTAAACATCTATCATACGGCCCCAAACAAAACAAACAAAACCCCACTATCAAGAACTACCACTCACTGAAGAACAAAAAAGGAAAGAGAGACTCTTTTGAAAGGAACTGCCATCGTCTATCTTCCATCTACACCGGAAGGTGGCTCACCATTGAGTCCTCCGATGCAGGACTTGAGAAGTCATTTAGACCAACAATCCCCCACCCCCACTCCATCCTCACTAAGAGCTTTACCCGGTGAGCTTCTCGTGCATACTAAACACCTTTTGTTTAAGCTAAGAGAAGAGATTTAATGTTTCTACCACAAAGAAATAACAAATATTCAAACAGTAAAATAAAATAACCAAGTTACTGGGTTCCAGTTTTAAAAGAGAGAAAAAGAGATATTTACCCAAGTCTGAACACTATACAATATATACCTGCACTGACACACATGTCAATTCCTATACATAGCCACAATTTCACAAAGAAAGAAAGAAAGAAAGACTGAAAGAAAGAAAGAAAGAAAGAAAGAAAGAAAGAAAGAAAGAAAGAAAGCTGCTGTAGCATCAAATCTTCTGCAATTGTGCACAGCTCTGCCGTGGTCTGACAGCAGATGCAGTGATGGTCAAACACATTTATCAAAACTCACTGAGTCTGTTTTGTTGTCTATCATTTGAAATATTAATAAAATGCCTACATGTTTTTACTGAATTATTCTGACAGGAAGTACTTGAGACAAAAAAAAGAGTAACTCCTTAATTTTGGAGCTGATTAAAAGAGACTACGGAAATACAATTCAAGAAAATGGGATTGGGCCAAAGCTCAGTGGTAGTAAACTGGGCAATGGGGTCAAATGAACAAACTTAAGAAATTAATAAATTAGCCAGGCGGTGATAGTGCATGCCTTTAGTCCCCACACTCAGGAGGCAGAGGCAGGCGGATCTCTGTGAGTTTGAGGCCAGCCTGGTCTACAAGTGCTATTTCCAGGACAGGCTCCAAAAGCTACAAAGAAACCCTGTCTCAAAAAAACAAAACAAACAAACAAACAAGAGAAATTAATAAATCAATAGGCTTAATTTATTATTTATTGCATTATATAACAAATTATGTACTTATAATTTATTTATAATTATAAACACAATCAATAAACTTAAAGTGAAGCCAATTTACAGAAAGCATTAAAACAATCAACCTATACAACAGCAAATATGATTAAGAGTCTCACATTCATTTCATCCATTCATTCTGACTTTTGACTTAAGCATCTTAACAGCAGTGTGAATTTAAGTAGAATAGCTTCCTGGAAAGCAGAAGATTCTCTTTTTTCTCATCTTGATGCTAAGAAGGCCTGCCCCAGCTTAGGTGACAGCAGGGACCTTCAGGGTATGGCCATAGGCAAGATTCTGTTTTCTCACATGCTCCCAGAGAATGCCTGTGATACAAACCCCAATCTTCGAATACTTGGTCTCCAGCAGGCAGCACCTTTAGAAGGTAGTGTCTCTCAGGAGGCCACTAAAGTGAACGTCCTCTTCATCTCTCCCACTTCCTGGTAGTGGGTACAATGTGGTCAGCTGGCATATGCTATGCTGTGCTGTGCTGTGCTGTGCTGTACTATGACTTCCCTACAAGATGGAGGGCGCCCTCAGACTGTGCCAAAACAAGCCCTTCTTTCCTCATTGCATTTGTCAGGTATTTTGTTACTCACAGCAGGGGAAAAGTAACTGTGCAGCCTTCAGACCCAACACTGGACACTCTTAGGGACTCATGAGACAACATGCCAACTCTGAACACATACTAACACATCCGAATAACACAAACGCCAAGACATCTGCATTAATAGCTTAGTCTTCAGACTTTTATGGAATGGCATCCAGACCATGGAGAAGTCCGATGCCAGCTTAAAGAAAACTAAGCAATTAAGAGTTCTGAAAAGCTGGGTGGTGGTGATGCACGCCTCTAATCCCAGAATTCAGGAGGCAGAGGCAGGCGGATCTCTGAGCTTGAGGCCAGCCTGGTCTACAGAGCGAGTTCCAGGACAGCCAAGGCTACACAAAGAGACCCTGTCTCAAACAACAAACCAAAACAAAAAATAAAAGTTTGGAAAAGTAACTGAAGTCAATCAGTCCAAGCTGGATTCATTCTTACTTGCTGTTTTCAGAATTGACAAATAAATCACTGGGTGTCATATCAACCACAGTTTCTGTTACCATTCAAGGAGAGATGCCCTCTTACTAGAGGGTCAGCAATGCTCCAGCAGATATGGCAGCCTACAGGGAACACCGAGCCTTGGGGTTCTCAGACAACTCTGATATATTTGGACCATGCTATTGGAAACCTGTTACCTGGTCTGCAGTTTTTACAACGAAATAAGAGGGAGGCCATTCTCAGAGCCGTGGATGCACTCATGGTTTCTGAGCCAAGACTTCGTCACCCCTACAACTTGGAGACTGAGAAAGCTTGGTTTCCAACATCCCAAGATGTACCAGGTGGAAGTGGAGATCAGATCTGACCTTTTGATTTATGACCTCTGATCAGCCTATTGTATGGTTTATCACTTGGCAAAGAGAATTAAAACTCAAGAGTTAAAACCAAAATGGGACATGTGATTCAGATATCATGTTGATTGGGGGGGGGCAGGCAGAGGGTGTTTTCTGTTTTGTTGTAAGACCGGGTCTTATGCAGTCTAGGTTGCCTCAAACTTATTATGTAGCAGGGGCTAGCCTTGAACTCCTGACTATCTAAATAGTTAAAGTGTTTAGCAGCATGCAACACCTGGACGTCAAGTAATGGAAACGGAAGCCTTGCTCCACGAGAATCAGGCCGCCCAGAGCCGTGGCCTCCACAGCCTAGTCTTGAACATAAAGACAGACAGTCCACGGGTCAGGACGGGACCACAGAACAATTTTCTTTCATGAGAAAACTTAGACCAAGAGAAACCTTTACTCAGCTTAGTGACAAGTGTGTAAGTTTCTTCAAAGTGACTTTATTTGAAAGTCAGCCCTGATTTCTATCCCACTTAACATAAACCTCCACCAGCCCCAGTTCCACGCATCCTGACAGCGGCAGGATGAAGCTGAGCGAAGGAGGTAAATTAGGGGCATGGACACCTCACCATGCTGCACAAGTAAGACTTCAGCTTATAAACCTCGTGTTACAAGGTCTCATAACTTAGGATAAATAGCACAGGTGTGAATTAACAGTCCCGAGTAGGGAAGTACATTCCCAGAATTCATCGTGAGTCCCCAAGTATATTTGCTGAATTTTCGGTTACCGTGAAAAAGAAAACACTTGAAATGAGCTTGCGCTAAAAGCCCAGTGAAGATGCTTTGTGAATGCCATGTGAAGTCGTGGTCACCACATCGCAAAACAAAATAAAACAAAAACCAACCAAACAAACAAAAGTATAACTACAAAACTTGAAAAGCTATAAGCAACAGAGGAAAAACAACTAACATGTTGGGTTTGGATGGCTGGGGGCACTCAGGATGCTGCAGTTTGAGACTTATTGAAACGGCATCTTTGGCTTGGTAAGGCAAATGCCGAACAGGAAGCCTGATTTAATATAGACAATTATAAATAATATAGATATTTGGTCACAGGCTTGTTCTTCATCAGAGTGGAGGAGAAACTTCCACAGAAATGTCAGTAAAACCTAAGTGTGGGGCCTAGAAAATGCAGCTTTAGAGAACTCAGCTTTGCCAGTGCGTTTCCTTCCACCTAGCCCGCCGCCTCCGCTCTGCCCTTAAAAGGGTTAACTGAAGAAGGAAATAAAGACTTCAGGCAGGAATCTATGCCTCCACTCAGGGTCCAGCACTGGGCAAAGGACATATGAAGATAATCAAAAGTCAGCAGTGACTGAACAAAATGACTGAACAAGCAATCACACGTGTAACATTACAACCCAGAGCAAAGCTACAGAGAAAAAGCACACGCCAATATGCCAGTGTCTGGCAGTGGGGTGTGACTGGATGCAGGAGAAAGTCATTGTTTAAAAGTTTTCTAGTGTCTTAAAGATGGGTAGAGTTTGAACTAACTGGTTAAAAAGGGAGAAGCGACTACTACATGGACCAAACTCTCAGGGAACTCCACCTCCTCCAGGCTGCCCATGGCCACACCCTTCCCTGAGCTGTGTGACAAAATACTTCTTCTCCAGTGACAACCACCACTGTATTAACGGCACTGAAGCTGGGCCCACAGAAAAGCTCCTACACCCATAACGAACACAGAACAGATCACTGTCTTACACGGAGTTTTGAGTGGAAAAGTCGTTATGAAAGATGAGCATCATCCATTCCTTTGAACAGTGGGAAATGAGCGCCTTCAGCTGCGGTCCTATAACCTGACCTGCTCTGTGAGGCAGGAGACCAGCCAGTGTTTCTCCAGATTCCTGTTTCTTCGAGCTCCAAGGGAAATGAGTAGAATTTGATATGTGTGCTGATTAGTGGGGAGTTACCAACCTAGCTGTCTGAGTAGGAAAAGGGACATTTTCATCTGTGCGTCCCCAGTAGAAGCACAGGGCCGTGTTCAGAGCAAGCCGTGGATAAATGTTTGTTGACTTGAAAGACAATGGTGAGGGCTTTAATTTATCTAACCCCAGCCACGGATGGATGGTCATTATCTACTTGGCTTGTGTTGACGAACACTGGCATTTAAGGATGCTCTGTTGGTACATACACCAGGGCCCTCCCAAACAGGAACACAGCCCTGCTCTCAGTCTTGACAGGCCTGTCTTTACCATCTGATGCTCTCAACCCCAGAGACCACTCCTTCTTGCAAAACACAGTCATTAATTCCAAGAGGATGCTTTGGGGCAAAATGTTGACTATGGACTAACAAAAGCTATTTTAGTTTAGATGTTCTCTTTTAAAATACCACTTGTCTGTTGGAATAATTTAGACTGACACCTGCTGTCATTTATCCCATAGACTGTACAGTTGCACATATGTAGAATGCTTTTTCTTTTATTCATTTTTACTATTGTCGGAAGCATGATGTGTAGGGGTGTGCGCACCATGACGCATGTGTACACTTTGTGCAGTCGGTTCTTCCTCTCTCCCTATGCTTGGACTCCAGGGTCAAACTCAAGTTGCCAGGCTTCCGAGGCTAGCAGCCTCACAGGCAGTTTACCGGATTAACCAATATGTTCCTATCCACTAAAATAAAATAATGTTACTGGCGCTCAACTGCTTGACACACATTCCTACACAGTGGAACATCTTCAGCTCCCTCTTGCACTGTAAGCTTCCAAACTAACAGGCACCGTTGAGATAAAGAGGTCGGGGAGGGAGGGGACATTAATCTGAGGCGGCAAGTTCACAGGCTCACAAAATATTAATGTGTAACTGATGATACAGGGAGCGTTGATTTAAAAGTCATAGTAATAAAATAGAGAGAAAGAAAGGCCACAACTGACCACCAATTCAGCGAGGTGGGATGTTTCGGCAATTGTTGCATGGAGGCCACTTGTTCATCCCGGTTGCCCAGAACCAAAATAATCACACAGAAACCACATTATTTACATCACTGCTTGGCCCATTAGCTCTAGTGTTTTATTGGCTAACTCCTACATCTTAATTTAACCGATTTCTATTAATCTGTGCATCACCACAAGGTTGTGGCCTACCAGCAAAGTTTCTCTGCCGGCGGCACCGTTGCATCTCCTTGACTCTCCCTTTCTTCCTCCCAGCATTCAGTCCAGTCCTCCACGCCTACCTAAGTTCTGCCCTATCAACAGGCCAAGGCAGTTTTCTTTATTCATTAACGGCAATCACAGCACACAGAGGGGACTCCCACATCAGGCAATCTTGGAGAAGGCTGTGGAAGAACAGTGGGGATAAACCTCACTGAACACAGCTTATGGAAAGACAAGAATAAAGAAGCACTGGGAAAGGATGCCCAGGCTGGGGCAATGGATCAGCTGGTACAAACAGGAAGATCTGAGTTTGACCCTAGAGTCCATGTGAAGAAAATCCGGACATAGGACGCCATAGTGCATCTGTACATTCTTACTCTCTGTTCACAGTTGGAGTTCACTAGATTGTTTCCATTTCCAGCTATTGTGACTAGAGCAGCAAGGAGCATGGCTGAGCGAGTGTTGGTGGGGTAGATGTCAAGCTCCTTGGACCTATGCCCTCTCCTAAATACTGTCCCGTAAGCTCTTCCCATAGGCAGAGCTGTTGCAGTTAATTAAGCCATAGGGCTCTAGGCAGGCTTGACTCCAGATAATATTCTTTGTTCATCTGAATTGCAAATTTAACAGAGTATCTGTATTTTACCTGTTAATACCGTGACAGATAATTGCTTTCAGATGACTCAATTTCTCCATTAAAAACCATCATCTGAGACCATTCATCCAAGAGAGGGGCAAGGAGAGGTTGACAACCCTAGGTTAATTAAGAAATAATTGTTGGTCAACTTGTCATAAGTCAATACCTCTATCTCTAATGCAACAACCAATTAAATCAATACAGGACTTTTTTTAAAAAAAGAGTTTTAAACAAGTAGGATTTCGTGTCTTTTTTCTCTACTCTCCTAACAACATGGCAGTCCTCATTTCATTTCATAAAAGTCTTTCTTTAATGAACAACATAAAACTTATTGTTGGTTTAAGAATATGAAATGATCTTTATGAAAGCAAGTATGAATGATATACCAGTATACTTTAGTCATATATAATTTTGCTTCCTGGGGATACATCGCAAACTACAAACTAGTGGCTTGGAAATCAGAAAAGAGTTGTATCCCAATTCTGAGGGCCCAGAAGTCTGAAATGGGCATGCCATCAGGAATGGTTCACCCTCAGGGCTGTCAGGGGAGGGTCTGCTGTGATTGACAGGTGGGCCTCTTCCTGGGTGTCTCTTCCTTTCTCTCCCTGCTCCCTGTGCACGGCTGCGGCTGTTTCCAGAAATTCTTTTTAGAGTAACACTAGTCTGTATTCTGTCAATCATATTTTAAATAAATGCTGATTGGCCAGTAGCCAGGCAGTATAGGTGGGACAACCAGACAGGAAGTAGAGGCAGGGCAATGAGAACAGGAGTATTCTGGGAAAGAAGGAAACTCGCTCCCCAGTCCTGCACAGACACTGCAGAAGCAAGATGTGACCTGCCTTGCTGAAAAAGGTACTGAGCCATGTGGCTAACATAGATAAGAATAATGGGTTAATATAAGTTATAAGAGTTAATAAGAAGCCTGAGCTAATGGGCCAATCAGTTTATAACTTATGTAGAACTCTGTGTATTTTCTTTGGGATTTACCAGCTGTGGGAACTGGGCAGGACAGAAACCCCAACAAGCAGGCCCTCATGTTACAAAAGTCTTCCGGGAACAGTGCCAACTGTCCTCCGCATGTCCTGGTCATCAGGAGTTAGATCTGTGAAGAGTCTGCTTACACAAGGTCCCATTCTGAGCTACTGAAGGTTAGAAATCCAACTATCCTTCAGCAAGGGTAGGAAAACATATGATGTAGGCCCTGCCCACTGCCTTCTAGACTGTTCTCCCCTGGCCATGAAAGTGCTTTTGCTAAAATTCTATTCTGATTCTCTCACTTCCTTGCCTCTAGACATTTTTTTTAAGGGCAAGCTACAACTTCCGCAGGAAAAGGCCAAATGGGGAGGTGTGATATAAGGTCTTCCAGTGTCTGCCAGTATGTTCTGGGTATGTCACTGCAGCTTTCGGCCTCCTTCCTCTTTCTTCAATTAGACCTTGAACTTTAAATTCCCAGACAGGAAATAAACTTGGCCTGCCCCCTTCCCACCCCGGACTTTTGTGTGGACTCGGATTTGGAACTATCCATTGGATGCTGGGAGACTCGTCAGTGGGTACACAACCACAGTCAGTGACTGACCCTCCCCCAGAATTCATCAGCAACCAGCAGTTCTCGTGAACGCTTTTCCCTGCCTAGGACAGATGAGGACACTGTAGCTGCCATGTGGTCATGATTACCATTACTGTGTCGTGCCCAGAAAACACACCTCACAGCCTGTCTCCCTATATTTCTATATTTCCTCTGGTCTCTCTTCCATGACGCTCCCTAAAGTTCACACTAGGAATTCTGGGTGCCCAGGGTGTGGCACTATCTGGAAGACAATGGAACCTTTGAGAAGCGCGGCCAGGCTGTTGGAAGTATGTCTCTGGCTGTGGCTGTGAAGGTGATGTGCACCCCTGATTCCCACCTGTGCCCTTTGCTTCCTAGTTTGTTATAACACGAGGAAGGCTCCCCTCATCCTCCCATTACACACAACCATTCTGCTGCTTCTCTCCCACAGTGATGAACCCCTGAGACACTAAGGGAGATGGACTGTGCTTGGAGCTGGGCCAATCACATTGAAATGCATTGTCTCTGGTCTTCCCAGTGACCCCATAATGTGCTGGGTGCTACCCCATCTTATTCTGACAGTTTAGCGTGTTCAGTTACCTAGCACGGCAATTATAATCTAGATCTCAAAGCCAAGCCTGTCCATCTTTCCTCATCCTTCTGGAGCCTTTAGTACCATTTCCCTGCAAAACCTCTCCTGGCCAACTATGTGCCACCATTCCCCTTCCTTCAGCAGTGAAGCATGAATAATGTTTGCCTAGTCTATAATACTCAGCATAGCATTCTTGCACCCTTCCCATGGCCCAGGACTTGCCTTGACCTCATGATCCCCTGCCTCAGTTTTCCAGTGCATTAGAAATACAGGTGTGTGCCACCATATATCGCAAATCTCTCTCATGGTTAAAAATATGTTGATGATAATGTTAAATTTACATTTAGGAAAGACAGCTTTCCTAAACAGGCGTCTCCCTCAGAAGAAACACCATTTCACACTTACATGTGCATTTCTCGAGTCTCACTCAAAGTCAGAACTATTGAACTATCCCAGACATGTTTGTGGACACGTTCAGGGTGCCACGGAATCACACTGACAAAGCACTGAAGTTCCAGACCGTGCTGAGGAAGGACTGCCACTGGAAATGTGGACACCACCACGGACCACGATCCCGCTGCCTCAGTAGAAGGATCACCGGCCCTTTTCTGGGACATATCACTCTGCTAAAACTTGAAGTATCTCTGGCTTTGCTTATGGTCACAAAGGGTCACCATCACTGAAAGTGTCAAGGGCTTGGTTTTTCTAGTTTAAAACATATTTTAAAAATATTTCCCCTGCCATGGTATTTTTGAGTTCTCTAAAACTACTTTTTCTCAAGAGGGTTGGTGGGAGTGATTTTTCCTCACTTCTATGCCCAAAGCAGAGGGCAAGCCCCTCCACCACATTCAATGCCCATGTATTTTCCCCACCAAGGAAACCACACTGTTTACACAACTATTTAATTATCAAGAGCTTTACTTTCAGGGCAACGTTCACCTAAGAAAGAGAGCTCTGAAAAGCTGCCAAATTTTTAAAGACTGAGTTGAGGGGTGCAGTGTGGGCACCTGGTAAAACGGGGGGTTGTCATGATCACACCCAGGCAAAACTACCTACACTATAACCCCATGCTGGAGTAGTTCAGCTAATTAACATCCGGGTATTATTACAAAGATGTGATTGCCAGGTTATTTGAAGTGGTTTTTAAATTGTTAAGCATCAAGCTCCTAACTTATTAGCAGCTGACTCTTTCTTTGGTGAAGGACAGCACATAATTGTTCTGAATTTGAAAATGGGAAGAAAGACATATGTACATTTTGTCCTTAAAGACTCTCCAAGTTAACATGGTGTTTTTAGATGTAAGTTAAATTTCTGTGAGGGATGAGGAAACATCAAAGCCCAAACTAAAAATGATTAACAAGGACTTCCCAATTATAGCTTCCCGATTTTTTTTTCATCAGGTAAAAAGAAAAGAAATGCTTTAAAGGTAAATTTTCTGGGGAAAAATTTAGCCTTTAAACCTCCCCCCTTCCCTCCCTCCTGGATAGATAGACACATGGAGGGTTGGCAGGGATAAATGAGATCTCTGTTCAGGCACCATCCTCAGCAGAGCTGTGTCTACCTAAACTCACATTAAAACTTTGTGGCAAATCTCCTATCGGAATCTTTACTTCCCTTCTCCCTACCATTCTAACTCCTTGAACACTATGTAAATTTGCTTCCGGCTTTACTGTGCTGAGTCACTCCTATGACGTCACAAACACTGCCTCCAACCACACAGATGGACTCATTATTTCAAAACATCCTAAAAACCAGATGTCTTTGTCCTCCCGGAAATGATGTCACGTGTGTGACAGTGTGTGTGCGTGCATGCCTGTGCTCCTGTATAAATCAGCATGGCTAACTAATTGCCTAGCTCTGCTCACAGAGATTGGAATAGCCCACGCCTTTCCATACGCTCCTCATCTAGGAGGCTGTGGTGCCAAGCTGAGGGCTGACATCAGCCAGGGACTGAAAAGGAACACCATGGGGTTGGATCATGCTGGTAGATGTTTGGGAGGAGCACTCGGCTGTGGAGAATGGATGGCCAGTCTCTGAGACGCACTGGGAAGCTGTTTTGGAAGACTGTGGAGCAAACAACTAATGGCATGCGGTGTAATTCTTCATGATTTTATTCAATGTGACTTAATTCTTTACAGTATTATTCTGTGGGATGTATGGACATGTGATTCACAAGCTCAAAAAGCAGAAGGAAACACAAGTTGAGGCAAAGGTTGAAAGGAAGGTCAATGTTTTTCCCATTAAACTACAACCACTATTATTCTGTTTATCTGATTTTGTTTTTCCATTTTACCTTGAGTATAAAATCTCCTGCAATAGATTCCA
Organism: Ondatra zibethicus; assembly: GCA_004026605.1. Lineage (NCBI taxonomy): Eukaryota > Metazoa > Chordata > Mammalia > Rodentia > Cricetidae > Ondatra > Ondatra zibethicus. The sequence goes on along the minus strand of PVIU01002353.1, from coordinate 111,025 downwards.
GTCTAAAGAACCATAAGTCCAGCATTTCCACGTCTCTGTCACTTATGCTTTGGTCTGAGAGTTCCAAGATAATGGGCAATAACCACTGCCTTTAAAACTCCAAACACTTATCACAAAGAAACCTGAACTTGTTGCCTTTGCCCTTCTGCTTAGCCTGGCTCTGTGTATCTAGTTCCCCTCAGTTGTCTCTACTCTTAGAGAATCCGCTTGCTGAATGCCTTTTTGTACTCCAACAGGCAGGCTGAGACTGTACTACGAGTTCCTGGTACCATCCAACAAGACCCAAGTGGAGGGACCCCCGCTGTGCCCAGCACATACATCCTCTCAGTTTAGACAGTTCGCCATCCACCCATCCCTTTGCCTTTCTCTCGGTGATGTTCCATGCTCCTCCCAACATGCCTGGTACGCTGCAGGAGACACCTGAGTCACTATCAGTTCAAACACCATGTGAAACACCTACTTGTTATAAAGGAAGTCACTTGTCTACCGTCATGTGAGCTAGACACATCAGATCATGAGACATGACAATGTTCAAATCTGTTTTTAGAACATAAACCTTAGATGTACTGTAGGTTTTCTACTTTGTGTGTGTGTCATGGTTTATTTATATTGTAATATAACATTTTTATTATTTCTTTGAGAATGTTATACATGCATACAATATATTTTGGTCACACCAGTTCTTCCCCCTAAGTTGTCCTCGATCCACCCTTCATCTCCCTTAACACGATTCCCAACTCCATGTCCTATTTTCTAGGAAGCCATTGAGTTTAATTTGTACTGTTTATAGACATGGGGATGAGGCAAGGCACTGGAGCACAGATGACCTACATGCTAAAGAAAACTAATTTTCTGAACTGAAGAAAAACGGACTCCTCCTCCCCCAGCAACCAGCAACTGTTAATAATTCCTCCGCTTGGGGTAGAGATTCGTGAGCCACTCTGTTCCGTGGTGGAGTTCTGTCTGGCTTGGTCTTGTGTAGCCAGCCACAGCTGCTATGGGCTGATGCGCGCAGTGGCCATGTTGTGTCCAGAAGACTCTGTTGTTTCACCCCAGCCCTCCCAGACCACTGGCTCTCACAGTCCTTCTGCCCCTCTTTGCAGGGACAAGGTGTAACACAGGCATCCGTTTATGGCTAAGCACGCCACAGATCCTGATTCTCTGCCCTTCAACTAGTTGTGTGCAGCCGCCACTGTCTACTGCACAAAGAAGCCTGTCTAATGAGACTGAGAGTTACAGTCGTCTATCATTCTAGCCACATTCTGGTACTGATCAAGCGCACATGGCTGGGCAGCTCATAGGTCCCCAGGTGTGATATTTTCCTGCGATTGTTGATGTTACTTTTCTTGTTTGAATGTTTCATACATGCATATTACATGTTTTTAATAATGTCTAGTAGCCACTTCCTCTCTTCTAATTCCTCCCCTGTTCCTCCCATCTCAATTCTCTCCAAATTTTGTGTGTTGCTTTTCTTTTGAATCCACCATGTGACACTGTCATTAAGTGCATGAGTGCAGGGCAGTCTGCGGGCTCATGGGTAGTCCTTGGGGTCATATCCCCAAAGGAAACTGACTCTCTCCCTTTCAGCAGCCATGGATTGCCAATAACTTCTAGCCTAGGGGTGGAACTTCAAAATCCCCTTTCCCATAATGCTGGGATGTGAGGTCAAAGCCAATGTGAGCTCATGGGTATAACAACCCTGCTGTAGTCCTCAAACACTCACTGTAGCCATCCACTATCTCAGGCTGTTAAAATAGTTCTGTCCCCTTGTCCACAATCATCCCTGAGCCCTGAGGGGTGGGGTGTGATATAGATGTTGGTTTAGGACTGAACATTGCATAGTTGCTCATTCTCTGCATCTCGGCCAGTTTTAGATCTCCATGTTAACAATCATTTACTGCAAAGGGAAGCTTCTCAGATGAAGTCTACAGATGTAGGAATTAATGCATGGACATAACGACAAGCATCTAGGAAGCAGTTTAGTACTATAGCCATTTATAAAACAATAATGATGGCTTCTCCCCTAGGACCTAGGACCTATCAAGCTATGGGCTCTTGCCTTTGCTAATGGTGCTAGGCATGAGTTCCATCTTGAGAATTGGGTTTTAAATTCACTAAGAAAGTAGTTTGTTTTTCCCAGAACAGTCATGCCTCTATTGCAACCAGAGACATAGCTTGCCAGGCCTGTCATTACTGTAGGTCACAGTGATCATAGCTACGTAAGAGCATTTATTATTTTATTCCCCTGGTAGCATACATAGCATGAACTGTAACCTTTGGGAGATGATGTAGAGGGCATCCACATTTGACTTATAATATATTCAACTTCTGAAGACTTTATAAGAGTAACTCAACTGTAAGTGCAGGAGGGCCTGTATTTGGAAAGAAAAGAAGAAATAAAAAAACCCCGCTGGGTATAGTTATTTCTGGGGTAAAACTGTGACTCTTTCACGCTACTTTCTATGTTTTACAGAATTTGTAGTGTGGATGTAAAGTGAGTTCATGATAGTTTCCTTTTCAGTAGTAAATCTGATCTTTATATGAATGCTTAAATTCACTTTGATGATTTCTAATATAACCTGTATGCACTGTTTTTAATGTGAAAATATCATGTTCTGTGTGTGCACCGAATGCTTGAACATAGCTATTCATCCCATCACAAGCATTAACTCCCAACCCTGGCTGATAAGAGTGGGCCCAGGGAGTAATTACAGCCTGCAGCCTCCACCCTGCAGTGAAAGAGAAGTCAGGGGCTTTTAGAGATGGCTGATTTGTGGTAAAGACAGAAGAAATGAGGGGGAAGGAGAAAAGGTGATTAGTTGGTCACTGTGTGTTGACAGAGGTTTCTGTCTTGCCTGGTCCCACAGCCGTTCAGAACCAAAGAAACACACAGAGGCTTACATTAATTATAAACTGGCTGGCCTACTAGCTCAAATTTCTTATTAATTAACTCTTATATCTTATATTAATCCATAATTCTTGTCTGTGTTAACCATGTGGCTTGTTACCTTATATCAGTGAAGCATTCTCATCTTACTTCCTTTGCGTCTGCAGACTGTGTCTTTCTCCTTCCCAGAATTCTCATATTTTGGTCACCCCACCTATACTTCCTGCCTGGATACTGGCCAGTGTTTTATTAAACCAATACAAGTGACAAATCTTTACAGGGTACAAGACCATTGTCCCACAGTAACTGTGAGACACACAAGTTGGTACTGGGGAGAGGGTAAGCATGAAGACCAGAGTTCAATCCTCAGAATCCATATTTAAAAATTAGGTGTGTTGACATACACTTTTAACTTCAGGGCTGGGGTGGTAGAGACGAGTAAATCCCTGGGGCATGTTGGCCAACCAGCGTAGCTAAATCAACAAGCTCCAGGCCTGTGAAATCCTACCTCAAACAACAAGATGGAAGGCACCTGAGCAAAGATACCCAAAGTTGACCACGGGCCTCCACATACATATACAAGTGTGCATACACACACCCGCACATACACAGAGAAAAAGAAAGAAACACAGCAGCTTGCCAAGTCAGTAAAAACTGATTGACTGATAGGATGGTGACAAAATAAAATAAAAAACACCCAGCGATTCCATAAAGCAGACTCCTGGTTTCCTTATACTCCGAAAAATGAGTTTAGCAGACTCCTTTTCCAGCTTCATAAACAGTGACTTTCTACCATGTGACATTTCCCTGTGCCATTTGACTGTCCTTCTATTCATGATAACCTCTAATAAGTCATTCATGCACCAATAAGGAGGAGACTTTCTAAAATCCTTGTTAGCGTGCCGGTTATGTTCCACACTGCTCTGCCTCAGGCAAAGGACCTCACACTCAGCCTGGGAACTCCACCCCTGTGGAGGCAGCCTGGGCAACCACATCCGTCCACACCGGCTGGCTGCGCACAGCGGAGGTTCTGAGGTTCTGCCTGTCAAGCGGTGAGGACCGTTCCAAGCACACGGCAGCCAGAGGATACATTTAGTGATATTTTCATGTTTTCTCTTTTCATACGAGAAACCAGAGGCTGAGAACAATGCCGGCTAAAGGGAGCCTGAGTCCAAATGAACTAAATGCTGAATCCCATTAGCGTCTCTGGCATCATGGGTCAAATATCCCGACAAAAGCCCCAAGTGGCGGAGGCTTGTGTGTTACCAACTGCACTGAGAGTTTCTTACCTCTTTTTGGTTCTTTTGCTGTTTTCACCATATTTTCTTCAAAATGTACCAGGCTGTGGGATCCTGCAATGCTGAGTCTGTTATTCTCTCTCTCTCTCTCTCTCTCTCTCTCTCTCTCTCTAGCAAAGCCTCTAATTTTGTTGCAAATCTTGCGCTGGGTATGTGGCTAGGCACACAGCTCAGCTCACTGTTTAGAACATAGGCATATGTTACTCTGACTATATCTGGTCATTCCGCAGAGGAACAGTGGAGCACTACAATCCCCACTACGACCCCGTTAGAGCTGGTCCTACACAGGGGTTCATAAAACGCAAGCCAAGTGTGTGATGTCGCAATAACTGTTTCATTAGTCTCCTAAAATTTATTATTTTATTTTATTATTTTTTTGTGTGTGTGCATGTGTGTGTAAATGCATGCTACTTGTACACATGATTGTGGAGGCCAGGAGAGGGCATAGGATGCCCTGGAGCTAAAGATACAGGCGGCTCACAGCTGGGAACTGCACTCAGGTTCTCTGGAAGGGCGTTCCAGGCCCTTGCCATCCTCTCACTAAGGCCACATTTTGTTGCTGGTTAAGAGAAAAGCTTTTGGATTCAGGAAGACTCAAATCTAGCTCTCAGCTCCTTCTGCAGGCTCAGTATGCATTGAGCTTTGAATCTGAGCCTGTGTCCTTGTAAGGAAAGACAGTTTCACCTCATAGGACAGAAAGAAACCAACTGAGAAAGCATGTACAAGTACAGAGCCAGGGCTCAGCAGACTCTGGGAGCATTACACACACACACACACACTCACACTCACACTCACACACACACTCGCGCACACACACACTCGCGCACACACACACTCACACACACACTTATTTTAGGCAACATGTTCTAGGGGCAGAAGTGAGTCAGAAGACGAAGTTCTATTTTGGGCTCAAGAAGTTCAGTCACAGGAACTAGCTATTTCCCTGAGACTGTGTGCTATGATTACAGAAGAAAAGTCCTTTTTGGTTTACCTGCATGTTTCTATAGGCTTTTTGTACATGAGGAGAATGAAACACACACACATGCACGCACGCACGCACGCACACACACATGCACACAAAGCAGTCTTTCAGTAATATTGTCCAAGCCACTTTCTATGTGTCTACTTTCCTTACCTTCGGCCTGCACCTGTCTAGCTGCACCAGTTCAGCCTGATCAGTAGATGCTAACCACGAGCGGTCTTCTGAAGCTTTCACTTTTACCATGGCCCTCTAGCTGTGTGTCCCTCCCCTGTTGTAAAAGGAGCCTTTTCAAATGAATATTCAAAAGAAATAAATCTAAGAGAGAAAGAATGGATTTCCTGGCAAAAACATGCTCGGAAACAGTTTTGCCGGAGTCTGACAAGATGTTCCTTGAAGGCTGAAAGACACGAAATCAATTCTAGCTCACGCGCTGTGGCCTCCTCTCGAGGTAAGCAGCAATGCTACCTCTATGCCTTCACCTCTCTGCTCCTGACTACTGCAGAATGCTTGCCTGATGCTTTGGAACCTTTTCCTTCCTGGTGGAGCTTTAGTGTGGTAACGAAATAGTAACCTAATAGTAAAAAAAAAAAAACTATTAAAACCTTTGAAAGGAAGCCCTCTAAAGCCAAAGAACTCAAACACCACATGTTAATTAGACTTTACAAGAATTCAGGACTCTGTCCTGTCAAATGAAAATCACCCATCCCCACAATGGGTTCTGCCTGTCCCTTTGCTGTGTCCCCTGACAGGGCATGTCACATAGAAACAGAGACAGTGCAAGGAAATCAGTGTCACAAGCAACAGGAATAAAAGCGTCTTTGAGAAATCTGCAGAGGACCGCCCTGTTCCCAAGAAGCCATCTCCACAGTTATCCCAAGAGCCATCACCACGTCTGTGAGAAGGCTATCAATTTTTTTTATTTGCCTACAGTGACACCTGCTGGAAACAAAAATAAATCTAAGTTTTAAAATCAAAATCAAGCATGGAAAACCATCAGCCATATCATCTTCATCATCTTCACCATTATTTTGACTGAAACTACATTCTATTCCTTAAACATTAATTTGATATCAGGTTTTGCTTTAGAATTTTTTTTCTGTACAAAATGAGAAACTAAAATTCCATTCTGCGTGGTGATGTCTTTTCTGGTTTGTGTGTGTGTGTGTGTGTGTGTGTGTGTGTGTGTGTGTGTGTGTGAGTGTGTGTGTGTGTGTGTGTGTCTGTTTAACCAGCATGAGGAAGCTGGGATTCATGCCCATAAAATATACACTGCTCTTAGGGGGAAGCCCTGATGAGCAGTTTGGCTATAAAATACCAGTTTAGAACTTGGCACATTGACTACAGTGGGTGGGAAGGGATTTGGAACTCTAGCTTAGGATAATATCAAGATATCTCTCAGTGGCTGAAATATTTGATAGGAACACATTCATGAACAGCAGGGTTGTGAAAGCCATCTTGTACTTGGGTCCAGGGGACCATGTTTAAATGGTGTTCACAGTGCCTGCCACTCTGTGTACTGAACACAATACAATTGATTTTAACCTTAACTTAGCACACTAAAGATTTCCACCATGAAGTGACACACGGGAGGATTTGTCCACTTAAAATCCATTGCCACCAATAGAAGTAATCCACAAAAATTCCCATCTACCAAGAAATTTCCAACATCCATGTGGAGTGCCTTTCCAAATTCAATCTTATCCCACGGCTTTGGCGTTTTACACTTGTTATTAACGTAGGTCACATTTACAGAACAAGATCTGAGTTCTGTCCCTTTGGCAGGCTCATTGATTTCTGGGCTTTGCCGGCAATTTCTTTCATTAATTTTTTCCTAACCGGCAATTTCTTTCATTAATTTTTTCCTAACAGTAAGACTTGCCTTTGAAGTCCAGCTGCCTGGCGCAACTACACAGAATGTCTTAAAAGCAAATGTTAGTAAAGACTGGCCTGCACCTACATTAAGAAAGCCCATCCGTACTGGACACAGATTATTTGGTACGGCAACACAGGCAGCGCTCTACAGTGAAACAAAGGTCCAGGCATCTCCATCCAAGAGTAGTTTCTCTAGCTACCACCCCTTCAGCATGCCTGCTCCTGTGGAGGTGCCTTTGCTTAGATGTCAGGCTTGCAAGGAAATGGAGTTTTTCTTATACATTAATGTCCGTATTCGTCCATTCTCTCATTCCTTCACCTCTAAAGAGTCTGTAAGTTAGTACATCACAGAGAAGACAGCCCTGCTGCTGCTCCACACCAGACACCTGAGCAGTGATGCGGCCAAGTCTGTGAGGAATGCTGACAATGATCATGCTTCCATAGCCAAGCACAGTCAGCTTTGAGCTTTGCCTCTATTTCCTCAGAGCTGTGATGGCAGAGATACCGGTGCCCTAGTAGGATCAATGGCAGTGCTACTGGGGGTAGGCATTTCCCTAAGTGATGAGGTCACATGCTTTATAAAGTCAAGCACCACTAGTGATGGGTTAGTGACCTCATACAGAACCAGGGGAGCAGAGTGGCCCTCACTGTATTAGAACACAGCTGGAAGCCATCATCCTAAAAGCAGGAAACTATCACTGGATCTCCCAACATCTTGATCTTGAATATTGTGAGAAAGAAATTCTTGCTGTTCATAAGCACTCTGGTTTCTGGGCGGTGGTGGCGCATGCCTTTAATCCCAGCACTCAGGAGTCAGAGGCAGGCAGCTCTCTGTAAATTAAGGCCAGTCTGGTCTACAGAGCAACCTCCAGGACAGCCTGGGCTGAGACACAGAGAAACCCAGTCTAGAAAAGCTAAACCAAAACCAAACAAACAAAATCCCTCTGGCCATGATAGTCTATCACAGCTCTCAGAATGACCTAAGGTAACAATCTATAACTAACTTTTACAATCGTAAAAGGCATCCAGGAGCCCCGTGAGCTGTGTCTACGTACTTTCACAATGGCTAGGACTTGTTGCTTCTGCCTTAACTCCTGGGATTTGGCTTTTCAAGTGATAGAGTTTTCACATTACAGGAAACGGAGTTTAGCACAGCAAATAAATCCCCTCCCCAGACCCAAGGATCACAGAGTCCTCAAGCCACCCCAGGGCTTCTCACCACACAGAATGCAGAGACCAGAAAACTGTATGTATACCTTTAAGGCAACACAACAAGTCTGTGCCCTTGGGAGCATGCCACTGAGCTCAGTGTCCACATTTCTATTTTACTTGATTAATTTTATATTTATACTTACTTCCATAAATCATGTTAGATACCAGAGAAAACATTGATTTGGTATTTAATTTATTAGCACATTTGAAAAAAAACTACTGAAATTGGTAGAAAAGTGTATCAAAGAAAGGACATATGTATCTCATTCTTAAGCATTCTTATGGGGTCACACTGTAGGCACCTGTACAGGTCTTTAGTTTGGGGGTGTTTTGGTGTTGAGTTATCATTCTTATGATAGTCTGAAGTACACCACAGGAAGATCTGTGTGGCGTTTTGGACAGGGCTGCCCCATCAACTCAAGGACTGCATTTCTACTTCCTTGGTATCCTAGTGTGATGGAAAGCACAGGAGGGAGGTGAAGCCAACGTTTGTGTGCGCGCATGTGTGTGCACGAGTGCGTGTGCATGTGCATGTGTGAGTGTGTATGTGTGTGTAATGAGCGTATGCCCCCAAGCTGGTGCACTATCTATAAACTCGGGTTTTCAGAGGTTTTAATTTAAGACAAAAAGAAACAGTGACAAATGGAAGCCCCCATTTTGGTGCAGATGCCTCTGCCTGTAATCTACCTGTTATGCCTTTCCTTCAGAATGTGGTGGGCTTTCCGCAGAGACACTTGTCAACACACTTGGAACATGACCCACTGCTGTTAGAAGGACTCCATATTTTTTTTAAAAGAACATAGGAGTCAATCTCATGAACTTTCAGTGGCGTTAAAAGAATCAAGGATTGTCCCTTATTATGTGCTACATATATGTGTGTATTTATAGTGATGCTAAGATGGCTCTATTGGCCACTGCTGGAGGCTGGGAAGGTACCAAGTCATTACTGTAAAAACCGGCACGTGAAAGGAACACAGCCTCCTTACTTCTACAACTGCGTTCCGGGATAACTAGAGATTGGTATTAAGGCATCTTTAAAGAGGAATCCAGGCTAATGAAAAATGAATGATAAAATTGCAAGAATTGGCATTTTGTAACTGTCTTTCCAGTAGTGGCTATCAAACCCAGGGGTTCATGAATCAAAAACACCCGCCACTAAGTAGAACCCGCACTTTGTGACTAACACATAAAAAATACTTCCTACTATTCCCTGAGGTGATAGTAGAACCACCTCTGTTGTGATCCAAGGCGGGAAAGAACAAGAAATAGAATTTGTTTTCTTCAAAATAATTGTTTAACTTGGAATTTAATGACGTTTTTAACTCTAAGCATGGGGCTAGAATGTCTGCCATTCCTTTAGGAACAATATCAATATTGAGAGCATAAACAATGCTTAAAGTGCAATCAGCCAGACAGAGGAGGCAGGAGATTTAGGGAGCGGACTTTACTATATCCAGAGGAAAAGCACAGTTACATATACATTGGCTTACACCTCGGACCCATCCTAACTTCCCATAAGACCTCAGAAAATACAGCTAACCTCTTTGATCTTTAGTCTTCCACAACTCAGGGACATGAAAAACAAGGGGAATGAAACAAGAAAACATATTTTAAAATAACTAAAATGATGAAATAAAATGTACCAATGTACACTGGATTCTGACGCTAAAAATAACTTCAGCACAATCAAGAAAGTGTGAGTATAAACTGGATATTAGATTATGAAAAGCCTTATGAAAGGTGACATATATTGTTTTATAAATGCAAAGCCCTTATCATTGGAGTTGCATGGTGAATTAATAGTGTTTGACATTCCACAAAATATTCATAAACTAATAATAGAGTTGAGAAGATAAAAATGTTGACAATGATTGAAACGTAGCCATGTTGGAATTAATTATCATATGTTTTTATATGATTAAGATAGTCATAATATAAGTACAATAACAACAATAACTACATAATAATTACAAGGGGTACATACATTGTCCAATTGGGGAAAAATTCTCAATGTATCAAAACTTTTTGGTGGAAGTGAAGTCCATACTTAATAATATAATAGTGAAAATATTTGTCCTCAGAAACTTCCCTAATGTTTAACTGGGAAAGGTGAAAATCATCCCCAGGAAAATCACAAGAAAAGGGATACAGAGAAACCCTGGCAACACTAGCACTGCTGTGGAGGCATCACACTACAAGGCCAGCTTTTCCCAGCTCTCTGAGGTGGCAGCTACTGAGTACGTGTATTGGCTACTCGTCTTTTGCTCTGATAAATACTATGACCAAAAGCAGGTTAGAGAAGAAAGAGAAGCAGAAAAGAAAGCAAAGAGGCAGAGAGGAAGTGGGGTGAGATTATAAACTCTCACAGTTTGCTCCCAGTAACGTTCTTCCTCCACCAAGGCTGACCTCCTAAAGATCCCATAACCTCTCCAACAGCACCACTGACTAGGGACCAAGTGTCCAAATGCATGAGCACCTTTCTTATTGAAACTACCATAGTGTACTCCCTAGCCATCTTGTGACGCGAAATGCATTTTGTCCAACTCCAGAAGTCTCCAAAGTCTTTAAGAGTCTCAACAATGTTCAAAAGTCCAAAGTCTCTTCTAAGACCCAAGGCTACCTCTTAACTGTGAACCACTGTGCAATTTCAAGACACAGTACATACTTCCATCATACAGTGTCACAGAACATACATTTCTATGAAGAACGAGAGGATTGGGAACACAGTGAGGAATGACTTGAGCAAAGCAAGACCCAAACCCAGTAGGGCAAACTCCAAAGCCTACAGCTCCATGTGCAGTGTCTGGGACTTTCATTTCTAAGGGCTTGGATGGCTCTGCTCCTCCTACCACATACTTCCCTCTCCTGGGCTCATTCTATGCCATGTAAGCAGCTCCCCTTCACAGATGTCTCCTGAACCCAGCACTTGCAACACCTTCAAGGGTCTACCACAACCCAGCCTTCACCTTCACAACTTCACACAGTGGCTCTCTCAGAATCTCCTCATGGGGACTTGTACTGTCACCGATTACCTGGCCCCAGTCACTCTCTGAAATTACAGAAAAATAATCCATGACACGCCTCAGTTTTGTATTTTTCTTCTCTCTAAAACTAGCACCATGTGGACAATATCTCCCAGGGTGGCTGCCAACTTGTGGTGGACCCTGGTTCTCTTGGATCACACATAGCTGCAGCAGCTTCCTATGCAGCTGCTTTCTAGAAGCAATATCACCCCTGTGAAGTGTTAATCTAATTAATCTTACCAATAAAAAATGAGGAGCCAAATATTGGGGTAAGAACCTGAAAGATCAGAGCACAGAGAGCAGAGGCCAGTTGCTTCCTACCTCTTCCATTCCTCTCTCAGCTCCGCCTTACCACTTCCTGTCTCTTCTCTGCCTATAGTCCTCCAAACCTCTATGTCAGCCAGTGGCTAGCTGTGCCCTTTGACTCCAGGCAAGCTTTGTTTCTCAGAACACATTCACAATATCACACAACACCCCTGGGCTTAGTAGGACTGAGCCTCGGGTCACCTTGGTTCTCATTAGTGGAGGTAATATCTCTGACAATTACAGCTTCCTTTTCAGCACATGATGTGACCACAATTGCAGACTTCCTGGTGCTCTTTCCTCTCCTAGCTACATGGTTTCACTTCTCTCTGTGCCGCTTGCTGCTCTTTTTCATTTCAGACCAGTACACTAATTAAACAGCATTAACCACACCACAGACTCTGTGTTATGCTGCCTTGAAATGATCTCTGTTTCATGCAAATCCTCAGGACGTGGGCAGAATGTAACCAGATTCTTTGCCAGAATATCAAAGGATGCCCACTTGCCTCCATTGCTAATAGATCCTTTGCTGTCCTCTAAAGCATGCTGAGTTTTACTACTGAGATCTGCTTTACTCTTAGTACCAGTTTCTTCCAGGTTCGTGTAAGCATGACCCATTGATTCAACAGCTTTTCTAGTCTACAGTTCCAGTGCCTTACACATTCCCCTACAAAGCAACATAGTCCAGTTCTTTATAGCAATAGCCCACTTTCCAGGTACCAGTTTCTGTATTAGTTACTTTTCTGTTGCTGTGCTTAAACAGCATACTCAAAAGCAAGTAGAGAAAGAAGGAGATTATTTTGGCTTATAGTTCCAAAGGGATAGAGTTCATCATGGCAGGGAAATCATGGCATGATGGTAGAAACAGGAAGCTGGCTGATCGCATTTTTTTGTTGCTTTTGGTTTTTTGAGACAGGGTTTCTCTGTATAGCTTTGGCTGTCCTGGAACTCACTCTGTAGACCAGGCTGGCCTTGAACTCACAGAGATCCGCCTGCCTCTGCCTCCCTGAGTACTGGGATTGAAGACATGCACCACCCCATCTGGTTCTGATCACATTTTTATACACACAAAGGAGGCAGAGACAACAGGAAGTGAGGCTAAAAACCCTCAAAGCCTGCCTGTATTGATGCACTTCCTCCAGCAAGGCTGTGCTTTCTAAAGGCTCCATAACCTCCCCAGACGGTGCCACCAACCAGGCACCAGTTGTTTAAATGCATGAACTATTGGAAACACTGCACATTCAAAACACTACAGGTCATCTTATTTTCTCAAGATGATTTTAAGTTTCTGTAATTACTTCTCCACCACTACCCTCTCAATTTACTATCTTCAGAACACATGCAATCATCCGGAGTCAGAAATGCCTTAGTTCAGACCAAGACCTATCTTAATTATCCCTAAAACCTCAGGAACGATAATTAATATCTGTGGGCTTTATCTTTCCCATGTGTAAAACAGACAAAGTTTGTTCTATCTCCCTTCTATATAGAAGATCTAATAATGGTCAAGTGACTTCCCCTTAGTCACTTTGCTTTTCCAACTCTCCATAGCAGCAGCATTTCCTTTCTCAGTTTCCACTGTTTGGCACTGTCCAGAACAACTTCAAATTTCTGCTCATATTGACTTAAAATTAAGACCTGGAAATGGTAATGCTGCCTGCCAGTTGGTCCCTCTTTCTCTACTCTTACTTCCTTATCTGTGCTGGGTAACAAGGTCATCCCTCCCTGCCCTAAGGATATGCCTTAAACCATCGGTGGAGAACTGAAAGCCTAGCATGGAGCCCCAATAGTGCTTGGCAGCGCTGCATACCACATATACCTGAAGCTGACCTGCTCATCAACATCCTGCCTTGCTCTTTGAAGCCGCTGTCAAATGAAAGAAGAGTTTTACTGTAACAGGAAACACTGAGGCACTGTGAACATCGGATTAGTTCAACCACAACCAGGTGACAGACAGGAGGGTAGTGTACACAGCAGTGGCGTTCTGGGCAGTGGAACATTAACATCGACAAGGAATGGAGAAGAGTAGAAGATTTCATTACAATATTGGACATAGCAGCCAAATCAAAGCTTTTCAGTTGCTCGTTCCCTGAATTATTCAGTTAATATTTTTTTTTCAGTTTAATATTTTAAGACCATGGTTGGCTGCAGAAAATGAAACTGTAGAGGATAAAACTACAAATAAAGGAATATCATTCTATGTTCCGCTTCCTGCAAGAAAACCAACTCATTCCACCCCAGCGTCCACCAGGTCACAAGAAACTGGTGTTTCATAACGCAGCTTTCTTTGGTCAAGACAGAGCTTTCTGAAGTCGTCGTCATCACAGACCTTGCAGGGTGAGGCAGCCTTGTTAGTTTATGTTAGGAGTCTGGATCTAAACCCAAAGTATTTGAAATACACGTGTGACTGGTATTCAGCTACGAGTTTGAGAAAGATTGACAGGTCATTATATCCACTGACCAACTGTTTGCCTAGATTAGGATCAGAACTGTATCTACAGACCTTGTGACAGAATGTGGCCAAGAACCACCTTGCAGCACAGCCATCCAGAGAACGGAGCCTGTGCACGGTGCTGTCACCTCACACAGCCTGACAGGGGTGCATGCCCTCTCTCACTCAACAAGAAAGGACCCATTATCTCACTAAACCCTTCGATTGTGGGGCCGGTTCTAGCCACTCTTTCCCTCTGCGAGTATAATAGCTGTCAAATGCAGACCCAAATCATAGCCACTGGGCTTCCATGCCCTCTGAGAGTTAGCCATGCTGCAGACAGTCTGAGAGCCTTGTCTCTCCATGTATAGAGTTAGATTCTGTTGCAGGTTTGGTCTCTGGAATTTGAAAAGTCATTGTTGTCAGACCAACACGTGCCCTATGCATCTGCTCTCTACTTCTGGCCACAGAGCTGCTTCTCTTTCCTTCCTACATCGCCTCTGGTCTTCCCACGTGGAACCGTCCCTCTCATGCCCTAGAGAGACCTAAAGAGGTCTAAAGATGATAGTCATTTCTCCATCCCCATTTCCTACTAAGGAACAGATATTTCCTAAGAACCTGGAACTTGGCTTCCTAACTCCTCAGAATACTGAGGGACCTGTTGTGCACCATGAATCCCCTCTCTGAGTAATGGAGACTTACCACATTCTCTTTCTTTCACTCTGATTTTTCATTAAATAAATATGAAGGGAAGGAAAAGCCCTGTCCTTAGAAGACACTGAGGAGCTATGAAACAATAGTACAAAATCTGAATTATTTTGAATTTTCAATGTCAGGCTAGTTTTTCTTCATATTCATTTAATTATACTTAACCATGCAGGAATGGCTCAGTTCATTGTCATTTTTAATAATTTTTTATAAAGCTGAATGTCCATGAACCATGTAGTCTAAGTCTCTGTTTAACAAGAAACAAACCCCAAATAAAATGAAGTACAGGAAAATATATGGTACTCTTCTAATTAAACGCCGTGCCAGCCCACTTTGAAAATGCCTAAATATTAAGGATGTAAAACCAAGCAACCCTAGGAACCTGAGAAATGAAGACTTAATAACAGTTAATTAACTGTTATTAATTACCACCAGGTGTATTTGTGCTTCTATAGAACACTCTTTTTATCTCCCTTTCAAGTTCTACGGAGACCATAAAAGCAGTAACATGGTTAATGAAGTACAGAAATTAATTCCTAATTTCACTAAAGTCCTGGACCAAGGTGTCCTCAAGTGACAAGAAGAGATGAACATTAGTGCATAGCCTAGAAACCTCTCCAGGAGACTTGACATATCCATGTGAACTGAAACACAAACAGTAAAAACGACTCTAATGGCTACTCTCAGCCAGAAGAATTCCTCCTGGGATTTTTTTGTTAGCTCTCAGAATCACTGAATGACAGCGGGACTGCCAACAAGAGGTGCCAGGAGGTGCCCGCGTCACCTCATGCATGGCTGACCTGCTCCATCCTGGCCGCTGACAATTCTGACCACAGAGAAAGGAAGCTGCCTTTACAATTGAGACTCCATTTCAACAGAGTATCAGATAAAAGGACCAGAGGAGCGTACGCTGCTTCCATGCAACAGCAGCTACAGCCTTGCAATAAGGCAGGTGCCTAGGCTGCATCATAAGGAGCAGCTCATACTCTTTATCTTCTCGTAAAATTAAAAAACTAAATTGGCCCCCAAATGAAGAATTTTGAAGGAATAAGGTGACATTATCTAGCAAGAGAAGCCTTGTTTGCTTTGGGAAATAAGGGCTACAAAAAGTAAAATTTCCCAAGGGAGTATTTGAGGAAAAGTCTGTTCATAAGATTGTCACTTGGGGTGAGGAGATGGCTCAGGTGTGAGAGACAGGAACTCTGCATGCTTCTTGTGAGAATGGAAGAGAAAGATTGTACCCTGAGTCCACCTGCTTCGAAGGTCTTTGCAGATTTTAAATCAGAAAACAGCCTTTGAGCCTCGCACGCACATGTAAGCTCTCCTAGAAAACAGCGCCTGCTTTCCCTCCCTGTTCCTCTAACACGAGTTCATATCATTTCGCTAGAGGAAAGTCTATTATGAAACCGAAACCCACCATTTAATTTTAATGCTAAGTAAAATCACAGGGCAGTGGACTTCGATTTTTCCTTGTTTTGTGTCAGTGTGGTATCTTCAACGTAATTGGCCCCACAAGTTCATAGGGAGTGGCACTAGTAAGAGGTGTGACTTTGTTGGAGTAGGTATGGTCTTGTTGGAGGAAGTGTGTCACTGTGGGTGTGGGGGCAGGCTTTGAGGTTTCCTAAGCTCAAGATACTGCCCAGTGACACAGACCATTTCCTGTTGCCTTCTGATCAAGATGTAGCCATTACCATGTCTGCCTGCATTTGCATGCTCCCTGTCATGATGATAATGAACAGAATCTCTGAACTATAAGCCAGCCAATGAAATGTTTTCCTTTATAAGAGTTGCCGTGGTCATGGTATCTCTTCACAGCAATAGAAACCCTGACTGAGACAGTCAGTTGCTGAAGGCACCAGTCCGTGGGAGGACAATAGATGGAGTGTGTACTCATTGGAGCTGGGTTCCTTAGGCAGCAAGCACACACTGACTCCTTTCACACCTGTGTGGCCCTTTATCCAAGCAGCCTGGCTCCACTGACAAATCTTGGGGCAGAAGGCTCGCCCAGCTTCTGGCTGTTTAGAGACTCAATGTCCTGTACACCGCCAACTTCCCTCACTACCCATCTGTCTTACTCCACCCTGGAAGCTGCAGCAGGAGGAACTCAGAGCAGGTCAGGGGAAGAACGATTTGTCCTGGTACCTAAAGGCACTAAAGGATGCCCGATGACAAACACATAGTATTAGATAACGCCGGGTGATTGTGCCCTGTCCACTGTTCCAGTGACTAGGGTCTCCCAAGGTGACTGGATTTGAATCAAGGAGTCTCAAAATGCACTTCATGGAAAACAGACCCCTCGGTTGCACCGTGAAAAGAAGACTACATAGTCAAATAACTTCCAGAAGCATGATGTGTCTCCTCATTAGGCGCTGACATTCATAAACTTATATAAAACTGTGGAGGAAAAGAAATAGGTGAAACTGTAGAATTTAGGTAGTTCCCTACTCTCCAAGCCTAGCATCAGCACGTAATTCTCTTCATAATTTCATGTAGCATTAGAATTCTACAAAATTCTCTTGTGTACCCTAAAGCCTGGATCACTCAGGCCAATAAATCATAATCGAGGCCACACTTGGAATTTACGAGCAGCAAGGGAGATTCAAATGAGGAAAGCCTTGTTATAAGGAGAATAAGATTCTGTCTAAGCAAATCACTTTTCCATTCAAATGGCTGGATTGAATATCTATAAGTAGAAAGGAAATTATTAAAAGGATTTCAGAACGTTTTCAAGCTAGCAAACGTAGCATTCTAAGAAAAATTCATTTAAGAGTCCAGATGAAATTATGACTCCCCTTGGTAACCGGGCCCAGGAACATCACTGGCAGGGACAATGTTCAGAATCTTCTTCTCATCCCCAAAACTATTTGTAATGAATAATCCAAGTTCTGGACATGATTGTCTATGTGTATTTTAAGGCCATGAGATGGTAAAATGGATGAGTAATGGAGGTTTGGTTTGAATTTCTACCCCTTGGGACATTTTCAGAGTGGCACAAAGTCTTTAATATGAGGGTTCTTTTTTAAACTACTAAGTGTTCACTGACACCATCCAGAGGCAACTAGGCCACCCCTGTTGACATTAATCATCCCTGGCTTCTGCTAAGGGCCCCAAACCTTCAGGATTAAAGCCAACCACTGCCCCACAGAAATTTCAGAGTTGTCTCCCAAGCAGAGCACCACAAAAGCCAAACCAATAGGTTGTCAGACAGGAAAGGCAGACCGTTGTGTCCTTGAAGATTGCTGTATGAATGTAATTAAGGACATCTCGTGTGGAATGACTGTCTTTCTGCATTCTTAGGGGAATAGGTGGTCAGATGGCTGGGCACTGGCTCAGGAAAGTGACCCTTGGCGGAGGGGCAGAGAATGGTCCCTAATGCTGGGTGTATGGCTGTGTATGACCCTGGCCAGGACCGTCTGATGACATCCACAGTCATGCCCCTTATGTTTCTTGGAAAGGATTCTGTTCAGCTTGACTGCTTGCTGAAGGTGAAGCATTTGAGAGAAATCCAGGGCTAATTATTCTCTGGAAACTTGAGCACAAAGGTACATCTTATCTTACTTTCACCTAAGAGTGTGAAGCAGGGGGCTCTGTGACTCTACTGTCTTGCATGGGGAATCCCCTGCCTTTCTAACTACCCTGAGACAGACACTTGACAGCCCATGCCACAAAATATATCTAAAGTCACATCCCAGGATCTCCTGTGGGGTTGATGCATTCCGAGGCCATACACCTCTGACATCCCTGGAAACAAGAACTTGTATACAGGGCTGGGTACATGCTTGGGTTTCACCTCTATCTCTCAACGAAAGTACCCTGCACCGCAGGAGCAAGGAGAAACAAGAATCCATGGGTATGATTACCCAGACTGATAGGTGAGCAGGGAGTCAGGTCCTCTGACATCTGTAGACACGCATTTGCCAAAATCAACACCTGATTCCGTGTCTAAATCAGAACACACCCGTAAGGGAAAGCTTCACGTTCTAAGCATGACTCCATGTTCCCTGCCCTGTAGATTCCTTATCAGAACATTTTCCTATGAGGGCCAGGCCTGGAAGGGCTTCCCTGGAATCGTACCTAAGGCCACATGAAGAAGCTTCTACTGCCACAGACTGCGCTGGTCAGTCCTTTACTCGGTGTCTGTCCCAGAAGGATTCTCATGACCCTGGAATCTCCTCCTCAGTTTGATAGGCAGCTTTCTCCACACATCTGTTAAGTCCCTACTCTACCCACGATTCCCCACAGAAAGCAAGCAATTTACTCCCAGGAGTAAATTGACACTTTTAGCACAGACACTCCTGAACGAAAGTGTTCTGGGAAAAGGGGACCTTAGACAATCTGCAGTCATTGGCCTCATGAACACACTGGCACTGGGTTCAAGAGAATATCCAAACCAGCCTGCACCCCAGGCCAGACCGACAGCAGCTCCCCTTGGCTCACTGGTGTTCTAACTATACAGATATGAATCCATCATTAGGGATGGGGGTTTAGCTCATAACACCCGCTTTTCTCGGTCTACTTTGTAGCACAACCAGACTCTCCCATCTGTGAATACGCCCCTCACCTAAGTCTATTTTTGCCACACTTTTGACTATTGCTTAAGGACAGACACTCCCTCAGACAACCTGAGCCCATAGTATCCTGCCTGGTCACAACCTGCTCATCCACACTTCCTCTCCTTTCTGACCTTGACAGAAGACCTAGGAATTGTCCACTTCTTAAATTCCAACCCTTTGTAAGTAATAGCACCTGGAGTGGAAGTTAGTTTTGAAGCAGAAACACCAGTGTTAAGATTCTGTCCCTGTAACTGGCCCAGGAGGAACTTCCCCAGTGACCTCCAGACAGTAGCAGGCTGTGTCACCCTTTGCATGCTAACCCAAAGCCAACATTCCTAACAGTGAACTTGACTGCTTGTTTCCACATTCACCACCCCTCCCTGATACACAGTATTCTCCCCCTTTGGCTCCTGACATCCAGACATCAATAGTCCTCAAATTCTACCCATATATGGCACCCATGCCAGTTCACACTTCCACTCTCTGTCAATGTCATCTCTCACCTCCCATATTCAGCACCCACACCAGTCTACGTGGCACCCACACCAGCCTATGTGGCACCCACACCAGTCCACGCTCCCATTCTCTGTCACTGTCATCTCTCACCTCCCATATTAGGTACCCACGCCAGTCCACATTCTCATTCTCTGTCACTGTCATCTCTCACCTCCCATATACAGCACCCACGCCAGTCTACGTGGCAACCACGCCAACCTATGTGGCACCCACGCCAGTCCACGCTCCCATTCTCTGTCACTATCATCTCTCACCTCCCATATACAGGACCCACGCTAGTCTACGTGGTACCCACGCCAGTCCACGTTCCCACTCTCTGTCACTGTCATCTCTCACCTCCCTTATATAGCACCCACGCCAGTCTATGTGGCACCCACGCCAGTCTACGTGGCACCCACACCATTCCACGTTCCCATCCACTGTCACTGTCATCTCTCACCTAATCCATCTGTTTTCTAGCTCCACCACTGCACTCTTGAACTGCAGTAATTGTCCTGAAATACAAACACATCTATGTCCCTCTCCCATTTGAAACACACAGGCTCCTTTACCGTTAGAATAAAGGTCTCATTCTCCAGCAGGACACACTGTCATGATTTAGAATTTGTGTATTTACTGCCACTGTTCCTTGCTCTCCTCTCACTGGACAGTTTGCGATGAGTGTGCCGCATTCTGTTATCACTGGGCCTTCCCGTCTCTCAGAACATCCTCCTGCCCTTCTCTGGCCTCATGTACCTATCACTGGATGCTATTCAAGTGTCAGTCTGAGAACTGCTTTTCCTAAGACTCCTTCCCTGAGGCCTCCTCATGGGCTTCCTGATCCACATGGGTGTCCTTTTCCCATGTTCCCGCTGTAATAGGAGCTGAAGGACCCCACAGAACACAACTGGCTGTGCTTTAGTACTCCATAAGGCCCGGCCTGCTTGCTCTCTATGTCTCCAACACCTCCTGCCCCAGCAGACTAAAGACATTTGCTCACTAGCTCATCTCCAGTTTATGGCAGATTATATGCATGAAATAATGCTCAGTAAAGACAGGTTGGTGGGTTAATGGGTGTGGAGACCTTTTAGCGTCTCCTGAAATGACCACTGTACTCTTGAGAACCATGCTGGTTAGGGTAGATGTAAGCTCAGTTTCTTCCCACAGGAATTTAGTCTCACAATTCAGTGTTTTTCCTTCAGATCACTTGATAAACCATCTGTGGTGTATAAAGTAAAGGCGGACACTGTGCTGAGACTATATATTCTGGAGGGTGTCATCAGTTGTAAATCTTGGGAGAATATTAAATGAACTACATGTCTTGATTTTTACAGATTATCCATAATTCAGGGGGAGGAATGTAATATTTTTTTTTCTGCTCTAAAATGTGTCCAATCTGAAAATACCTTGGAGAGCGCTGAGCCATGAAGCAACCTGGGTCTGTGTGAGGTGTTCTCACCGCGCTTTCTGCTTTATACAAAGGACCACTTAAGGGGCTGGGGAGAAGGCCACATCAGTAAAGTGCTCTCTGTACGAACCTGAGTTCAGATCCCCACCGCCCACTTAAAAAGCTGGGCACAGCATGCGTCTATAATGCCAGCACTGGGGTGGCAGAGACAAGAGGACCCCTAGGCCTTGCTGGCAGCCAGTCTAGCCAAATCAGTAGGCTCTAGGTTCAGGAAGAGACTGTCTCAAAACACAAGGTGGAAAATGACTGAGAAAAGCACCCGATGTTCACCTTTAACCTTCACACACATGTGCACACAAGTACATGTGAGCCTGAGCACACACACGTTCACACACAAGGGTCATTTAATGATACAACAGAGACAGGTCTCCTAAAAAGCCACAAAGCACAGAAATGCCCTGATTTTCAGCTATACTTTGTTCAATTCAACAACAATTCACTCTGCAAGGCTGAAGAGCAGTAACTGAATCGTGTAAAGTGCTTATCAAGTAATTATGCTATTAAAATGACACACGTCAGTCAGTACACACATTGTCTTTGTCTCTGAATTCTTTGTCTTCTCTGTTTTATTAGTCAAAACACTATTTTCAGCACCATCCTTAAGACTGAGAAATCTATATTTAAATAATGTCATTAGGCAGTAAAGTAAGCCTACAAGGAGGGGGGTCAGAGGAGCACGAGGGTGCACCCTGAGATCTGGAGAGGGAAAACAGTCAGCAGCAGGCTCAACTCGGAATGCTAAGGCTTTTGTGACAAAGATGCAGCCTTCTTGCTTTCTAAGACACTTTCACATTCACCAAAGCTGGGTGATCCTTGCTGTTCGTAATTCAAACCTGCCCAGAACAAACAGGGTGGGGATGCATTGGCTATACATATAAGGCCAAATTACAGCTAATATAATTGTAATTAACTGGAATTTTGAAGGTCATGTCTATTCTTTCCAATTTAATTCAGAAATATTTAAAATTCTCACTTCCAACAAAATGTGAATTTGGGGAAGTTGTAAGTATGTTTACAAAAATTAAAATAACAAAGAAAAGTTGTTGTTTTTTTTAAAAATAATTCTTTGCTGGCAATGGTGACACATGCCTTTAATTCCAGGACTTAAGAGGCAGAGGTAGGCGGATCTCTGTGAGTTGGAGGCCAGCCTGGTCTACAGAGTGAGTTCCAGGACAGCCAGAAACCCTGTCTCAACCCTCTCTCCCAAATCATCCTTTAACCCAGCCATGCTGCTAAGTTAGTTAGAGTTAGAGGGATTCAGGAGGATGTGGGCAACAACATTGAGTAAGATGTCATTTCTCCAGCAAAAAGAAAAAAAAAAACATGGCTATGTTCAGAAACCATAAACCAACCGTTCACAACCAAGTGAAATGTTAACACACCTATAAGGACAGCAAATAGAACTGTACAAGAGAGTAGGTAATTGCCACACAAGCACCAAGACCTGAGTTCAGATACCTGGCACCCCCACACAAAGCCGGGAACCTGTAATCCCATTGCTGGAGAGGCTGAGACAGATGGAGCCCTGGCACTCACCGGCAGACTAGCTGCCAGTTTAGTGATCCCTCCCCCCAGGTTCAGTGAAAGAGCCTGTCTCTAAACACATGGGTGGGAAACAACTGAGGAGGATGCCTCCATAGATAAGTGCACACATGTGAACATACATACAGCTTGCACGTAAGCATACACCACACACACTGACATATCTAAAAGACCAAGAATTAAAATAAGATTGGAGAATTTCGGAGAAAGGTAACAAGGAAAAGGGAAGAAGTTTATTCAGCCCTGAGTTTTCGAAGAGAACACTGATTATTTCAATCAAAAGAAGCAAAATAATTCATAGAACATCTAAAAGATGTGCACCAAAGCCAATTCACACTAAACCATCCAGAAGACATCCTGTGAGTTCCTAAAAAGAAAAATTCTATCTTGCTTCAGAAGTATGGGTTGTTATTATCTGGACAGATAAGGACCACAGAAGAAAGAACATCCAGTTTGCCGGAGAGGAAGTCATTAGAACCTTGGGGTCAGTAGGGGCCGAGAGCAGAGCACAGAGAGAAATTACTCAGCAGAGGGTTATGGAAGAAGGCAGAGGTGAGGCAGGACTGGGATAGATTGGGGAGAAGGGTTTCTGCTGAAGAATAAGAAAAGTTAATGGATTGGAGGAGCATTTAGTAAGAGTACAAAAGAACTAAGATTAAAAAAAGAAGGGAGAATTTCAGGAGAAGAGTAATAAGGAAAAGGGAGAAGTTTATTCAGCCCTGTGTCTTAGAAGAGAACACGAGATGGGACAGCACAAACAAATCGGGTGGGCATGAGGTAATAAGACAAAAAGAGGAAGCCATAAAAAATAAAGAGAACCTGTAAGGTCAAGAATGTGCCCCAGGAGTGGAACACTTCCTAGCGTGTGTGTGTGTGTGTGTGTGTGTGTGTGTGTGTCCAGAGAGAGATGGGGGCGGGGCCGTTGTGGAGAATTAGGATAATATCTTAGGCATTTGTGGAGGAAATAGGAACAAAATCTGCAGTTTTGAGTAGAGGCAGCTGTGGTTGGTCACAGGCTAACAGAGGACAAGCAAAAACAGACCAGGATTGAGTTATTAGTGCACAGGAGTCCAAGTAGGGAGGCTGAATGCAAGGTGAAGCTCCTGGGAGAAGACCGGAGCCTGCAGGAGGGGGCTGTGCAGGCAACCCCAGAATAGGAGCTGGAAGCACTCCCGGAGCAGGCAAGGCGAGCTAGTTATAGCATGAAAAGAGGCTTCACTGGTTGTAAACAGGGAAGAGATGGAGGCATGGGACATTCCTGAAGGGAGGAACAGGGATTAAATTCTCTCTAAATACACAGTTGTTGAGTTTAATTTACCCCAGGTAAAGTCATTTCAAAACAAGAGGAAATTTAATATAGTTTTGCAAGGGTTTGCTTTGCTATTGGCTGTGACAGTCTGGACCAGAGGACACAGTGTGCCCACATTCATGAGTGCTGCACCTCACTATGGGATGTAATTTCATCTGGCGCTCCTAACAACCCCCAACATTTCTCCAGCATGACAGGCTCCGTACACCACTTCCTTCCCCACCTCTCTGACTTTATACCTCTTTCAAGTTTAAGGCTTCTTTCTGAAACTCAGGCTGAGACAGGATCCAGCCCCCGAAGATGTCCAATCTGGCTTTATTAGAAACTTCTGACAGTCTGCTGCTGCTTTCTTCTCCTCTGTGCGTCTGACTTTTCTTATGTGTGCTGTGTATAGGTACATATTCACATGCATGGGTATGTATGTGTATGCTAGTGCACATGCATGTACATGCACATATATGTAGAAACCAGAGACTAACTGTGGTGGTCTGAATAAGAACAGCCCCCATAGGCTCATATATTTGAGTGTTTAGTCACCAGCAAGCGGCACTCTTCGAAAGGATTAGGAGGTGTGGACCTGGAGGAAGTGTATGCTCCAGCATCTGCCTGCATGCCACCACACTCCCCGCCATGATGATAACTGACTAAAACTCTGAAGCTCGAAGCAAGTCCCAATTATTATTTTTTAACTAGAGTTGCCTTGGCCATGGTGTCTCTTCACAGCAATAGAACACTGAGACACTGACTTTAGCGACACTGACATTCTTTCAATCACTGTCCTGCTGTTGGTTGGTTCACTTTTGGACTCTTTGCGGGAGCCCACCACCTAGCTCCCAAATCATGATACAGAGGCTTATTCTTACTTACAAATGCCCAATCTTAGCTTGGCTTGTTTCTAGCCAGCTTTTCTTAATTTATCCCACTTACCTTTTGCCTCTGGGCTTTTCCCTTTCATTAATCTTACTTTTGCTCTTACTCCGTGGCTGGCGGGGTGGCTGACTGTGTAGCTGGGTGGCTGAACCCTGATGTCCTCCTCTCCTTGTTCTCTTGCTCCTCTCTTCCTTGTTTCTCCTTCTATTTATTTTCTCTGCCTTCCAGCCCCGCCTATCCCTTCTCCTGCCTGGCTATTGGCTGTTCAGCGCTTTATTAGCCCATCAGGTGTTTTAGACAGGCAAAGTAACACAGCTTCGCAGAGTTAAACAAATGCAGCATAAAAGAATGCAATACATCTGTGCATCATTAAACAAATGCGACACATCTTAAAATAATATTCTACAACACTGTCCATATCTAGTCTTATTTTTTTTAAGACAGGGTGTCTCATTACATCTTGAGGTCACTGATTGGCTGGCTAGCTGGCCAATGAGCTCCGGGATCCTCCTGTCTCTACCTCCCCAGCACTGAGGTTACACACATGCTGCTGTACTAAGCATCTTTATATGGATGCTAGAGACGAAACTAAGATGCTCACACTTGTGAGACAAACACCTTACCAACAGGCTTATCCCTGCAGCCCCGGCCTTGAGCTCACTATGTAGCTGAGGATGATTTTGAACTTCTGATCCTGCTGCCGCTACCGCCCAAGTGCTAGGATTACAGGTGTGTGCCCCGTGCCCAGTTTATGCGATTCTGGTGATCACACCCAAGGCTTCGTATCCTCTAGGCTCCACTCTGGCAGCTGGGCTATGGCCCCAGCCCCTTTCATCATTTTGAGGAGAAACAGCTTAAGTGCTATTTCTCTGCAGCAGGGGTGTGCAGGTGGATTGATGCCAGGAACACGGCTATCGCATGACCAGGGGCGCATGCAAGTCCTCATGCTGACACCAGGCAAGGCTTCCCCTCTGAGCCTGAGCTCATCATCTAACACTTGGGATAATGCGTTGGATTCACCTAGGAAAATGGATAAGGCTTATCTTTGGGGAGAAACAGCAGTTCTTCAAGTTGGATAGTCAGCTGCATGTGGTTCCACACCCATAATTCCACTTGGGAGGTCAGGAGTTCAGGGCCAGCCTGAGCCACATAGTAGGTTAACGGTAGGCTAAATGAAACCTGTCTCAAAAACTACTTAACAAATGAGTAAGTCAATCAAGTTTGATACTAATGTTATTGGTAGTATAGCCTACCTAAGTTCTCTTGTATGTCAGTTAGCCTATTTATTTCATTTCCCGGTTCTCAGCATGGTTTTCTAGTAACGACAAACACCTCATCAATTACTTAAACTCCATGTTTAGTAGCTAGGAAATACTGAGAATGGCTAAATATTTAATGTTTCAGATGGCCCATCGTAGAGTTCAGATTTCCAATGGAGTGAGTTAATACATCTGTCTAACATCCTGTGACGGTTAATGCTAACTGCTTGATGGAGATGAGCCTCTGCAGGATTGCCATCCACTGGACTGAGGAGACCTGTCCACTGCAGGCGGCACCATTCCCTCAGGTGGGATACGGGACTGTTTGGCAAGGATAAAGTGAGTTTAGCACAAGCACCCATTGAACTCTACTTCCTGACTTGGAATGGAGTGTGACCAGATGCTCCACATCCTACAGCCTTGGTTTCCTCACCAGGGTGGAGTATGAATTGTGAGCCACCAAAACAAACCCTTCCCTCCCTAAGCTGTTTTTATTGGTTTTTTTTTTAATCACAGGAAGGTATGTTCATTAGCCGCTCTGTGCCTCTTCAATGGTCCTTGCGCATGTGAAGGCTGTATCTTTGTAACAACCTCTGGGGAGATGTGTTATTTCAGAGATAAAGAATCTTAGGCATTTGTTTCCATTTTTCCTGAACACAAATTTACCTGGAGTTTTAAAATGCTCAAATAATATTTAAACATACATATGTTAACAAACACACTCCTCTCCCCTTACTCTCCACACACCTACACCAGTCTGCTGTGGTAAGCTTTGCTCTGACACAGCTCCTCTTGGCTCTCCAGTCCATCTCACGCCCACCAAGATTATCCCTCAGGCCCTGGGAGCCTGGACCCATCCTTAGGCTCTGGCCTGAGGAGTCCTTGAGCTGCCACCTCCAATGACACACACCTAGGAAACATTATCAGTTCCTAAGAAGCTTTGTCTCACGTTGCAAAATAGTTCACGCCTGCTCCCAAATCTAGTCTGGTTAGAAACCAGTTCTTGGTCTTCTGAGAGTGTGTGCTTTGTTTTTGTTTGTCTTCAGTGGGTTGGTTTGGTTTGTGTGTGGTATGTGTGAATGAGTATGTATGTGAATGTGTGTGTTCATGTGAGTGTGTATGTCTGTATGTATGAACGTGTGTGTCCATGTGAGTGTGTGTCTGTGCATATGAATGTGTGTATTCATGTGAGTGTGTGTATGTGTGTCTGTGTGTGTGAATATGTGTGTCCATGTGAGTGTATATGAATGTATGGGTTCATGTGATTATGTGTGTCTGTGTGTATGAATATATGTGTTCATGTAAGTGTGTGTGTATGTGTGTGTTCATGTGAGTGTGTATGTTTGTGTGTATGAATGTGTGTGTTCATGTGAGTGTGCGTGTCTATATGAGTGAATGATGAATGTGTGCGGTCATGTGAAAGAACATGTGAATGTGTGTGTGTGTGTGTATTCATGAGCCCATGCATGTGCTTTTGAATTGGCTGGTGTGCTATTCATTCTCACCTCTAGAGAACTAGTCATATGCTGGATTTTTCTGCCCATTGTCTCATTAAAGTGTGACAGAAACACCCCTCTGAAAACTAAACACGCCCCCTCCAGTCCTTGCTTACTGATCCCTCAGGTCTCCATTTTGGTGCCTCTTCCTCTCCACATTCAGCCACATGTGTGAGTCTTCCCAGCCCTTCCAGCCTTCCTAGAACCTCCAGTTGGGGTCTTTTTAACCTCCTTTCAGGGGCAGTGAAGAAGTAATTTCTGCTTAATGCCTAGCAAGCTGGTGTGTGATTTTGACCAAATTCATAACTGCCAAAATCCATGACATTGTCTGGATCTTCATTCTGCTTCACAAGTAACAATATAAGACAGATCAGGCGTGGGACGCAGCCCTCCTCGCCGGGGTAGGAGCCTGTTCTGACGGCTCTCTGCTTGCCCTGTGTGTCTTCTCAATCCACGCACTGCTCCCCATCTTTCCCAGCCCTCTCTCCCGCCTTTATAGTCCACACAGGACCAGCAAGATGGGTCAGTGAGTAAAAGCATTTGTCCTGAACACAACAGTAGAACACACAGTAAAAGGAGAAAGCTGAGCTCAAAGAGTTGTTGCCACACATACACACACACTTATACACACTTGCATATACACAATCACATGCACTCACACGTATACACACTTTCATACACACAATCACACACACTCAAACTATAACACACTCATACACATACGTACATACCCTCTCCCACACACACATATGCTCACACACAGATTCACACACAAACATACCCAATGATGACAAAGAAATTCCTTTTATGTTATATTCTTCCCCCTCCACAGCTTCACCCTTCAGTGCCGTGACTTCAGCTGCGCGTCTGATGGTAATCTAATGAACTTGACCTAGTTCTAAAGTTCTTTATATTCATCAGGCTTTTACAGACCATGACCTTAAACTCTATCACATCTCAAGCTCAGTCAAATGCAAACCCAAAGCGTGCATGGGAGTCTTTCTCCTGACTTCCCATGTAGAATGACACTGTCGTTTTTGCTGAAACTTAGAATATAATTATCTTTTTTTTGAAGACACAAAAACCAGGTTATTTAGCTTTAAACATATGCCAACCATATTGCATAATTACTTAATAGTTATT
This sequence comes from Ondatra zibethicus, assembly GCA_004026605.1. NCBI lineage: Eukaryota > Metazoa > Chordata > Mammalia > Rodentia > Cricetidae > Ondatra > Ondatra zibethicus. The sequence goes on along the minus strand of PVIU01002353.1, from coordinate 82,174 downwards.
ATCATCACTTTCTAGAAGAGGAATGAAAGCTTCAAGACTTTGTTTCATTTGCTCAAGGCCATTCTGAGCTGAGATATAATCCCAATATTTATTTGTTTATCTTTGCTTTTCTTTTTTTCCCATATTTTTATTTTTTCCATTCAAAAAAAGAATTTACATTTCCTCCCCTTCTCCCAGTCCCCTCCTGCTCCCCCCCCCGCGCTGCTTCCTTAAAAGAGGGCATGGTGCCCAGCCCTGTGGGAAGTCCAAGGCCCTCCCCACTCCATCCCATCCTAGGAAGGTGTGCATCCAAATCGACTAGGTTCCCAAAAAGATAATACATGCAGAGGAGATAGGTCTTAGTGTCATTGTTGATGGCTTCTCATTCTGCCCTCATTGGCAGCCACATTTAGAGAGTTCAGTTTGATCATATGCTCATTCAGTCCCGGTCCAGCTGGATTTGGTGAGCTCCCATTAGATCAGGCACACT
>PVIU01002353.1:0-81605 GCA_004026605.1 Ondatra zibethicus | reverse complement strand
GACTGGACCTTGGGAGCTCAATCCATTGCTCTGGTGCTTTTCTTAATTAAAAAATTTTTTGAAAATTTCAATCGTGACTATGTACTTACAACTACTCAACCCTTCACTTTTCCCCTCCAGCTCCTCCAGTGGTCCTTCCTTTCAAATTCTGTAATTACAGTTACACACACACACACACACACACACACACACACACGCACACGCACACACACACACACACACACGCAGCCTATGAGTTCATTTGGTGCTGTTCAAGAATATAATCATCATTTAACTCTCATTCTCTACTACCTTGCCCCAAGTGACTGAAAACTATTTACGTTTATGTCTCTGTTCTTAATTCCTTGCCCCTTAATCAGTCCACAGCAGCTACAATTCTTCCTGTTTCTGTGAAATGACTCCTGCTGACACCTCTAGCGTTGTCAGTGTTGCAAGCTCCAACTCGCTTCAGGTCCCCTTTATGCCATTTACTTAATCTGTAAGTATCTATCCACCTCTCTCATGCATCTATCTATTCTCCATACACATACTTCTCCTGGGTATATATGAGGCAGGATAAAAAGATACAGAAAATGTTGGAACACAGGAGGGACAGGAACCCTCCCTCACCTGGGGTCTGTCTGTGGCCTTTAGCTGGCTGTGAAGCAGCAATCAACAACCACCTCGGCCTTTCTCCTTTCCCAGTGGGAAGCCTGCAATTTTTCCAGGAATCTTACCAGAAACCTAATTTTCAGAAAAAGCCTGCATCCTAACCCCCAGTGCAGCTCTGGGGGGGGGGGTCCTGGTTTCACCTTATCAGATGCGAGGCATGTCAGAGCACCCTCTTATCTGGCCTATGAAAATGGAATGAAGGGGAATAAGGTTTCTTAGCAACCCTCTGAGATGTAACTTGAGGGCCACCAAAATTGTATACATGGCTAACATTAAGACAGTTGACCACGAGTGTCTCTTGAGGAGTCCACACCTTCATGTGGATATGTCTTACTTTCTGGGGCTCTCTTAGGGAAGTCCACACCCGTGGACGTGACTGTGTCTCTTTCTCTTACTTCATGCTGAAAACCTACATTTAAATTATCTGTAATGAAATCTCCAACTCTGCTTCTTATAGACTAGCCCCGAAATTCTTTCTTGGGTCAAAGTCACAAATCCTGGACTGGCTTGAGTTGAGGTCCCTAAAAGATCAGGAAAAGGGTTCAGACGCTGAAAGTGACAGTATGGAGCTGTGTCTCTGTCCCTTTACTGCGGACCTCTCCTTCCATTCCACCTCTTATCGCACACGTGACTGGGAGCTCTTTGAGATTAGAGGCCATGTATTTGCTTAACACATAACAAACATGAGTAAATTTCTGCCACTTGGAGAGCTGTCCACTGTCTTTTTCCCAATATCATCACTTTACTGGGTTTCTAATTTCCTTTCCTGATCTGCTTCGCGTGTCCAGCAGCAGATTCATTTCCTATCTCTTCCACGCATTTCCATGTTCTGTTGTCAAGCTCATCTTCCTGATTCAGAATTCTGAGACATACTTCTCTTGTTCAAAAACCTTCCAGTTGCTCGTGGAATTAAAGCAGGGCTGGAGGATGGCTGAGGAGTTAAGAGCTCGCACTGCCCATACCCAAGTTGGGTCGCCAGAACCCATGCCATCTGGTTCACAACAGCCTGTAACTCCAGCTTCAGGGCACTTGACACCTGCCACTGTCTGGCCTCTGTGGGCAAACACACACATACGAACCCACCTACACACAGATACACGCTCTTTCACATAATTAAAGATTAAATAATTTTTTTTAAAAAAAAAGCAATACCAAGGCCAGTGAGATGACTTAGTGGGTAAAAGCCCTTGTCTTTGAGCCTGATGGCCTGAGTTCACTCCCTGGAGCCCAACTCCTGGAAGAACTTACCCCAACTTTTTCATGTTATCTTCTGACTTACACAGGAGTACCATGGCACACATGTTGCCACACACACCCCACCCCAATAAATAAAATGAATAATGTATAAATGTAAAGTTTTTAAATCTGAAATTCAAGTCCCCACAGTAAAAAAAAAAATCCAACATTCCCTAATATATCTTTTAACACAATTATGTAATGATCCACCATCTGACACGGCACCACACAGATGATCACATCCTGAGCTTCAACTCTCTGTTTCCTTGTGAATTCCTTTCATTAGGGAAAGCTTTTGCCATGACATCTTCCCTGATCCAACATGGACAAGTAACCCCAATATTTACCGTACATACCCCTGCTCATACTACTTTGATGAACTGAATCATTTGCTAATGTTAGAGATGCCCTCGCTGAAGAGCCAAGATTCAGACCTAAACTACACATTCTTTATCTCACTTTCTACCTCATAATACATTTCAGTTTAAAAACCTTTATACTTTCCTTTTGTCTCAATACACCCATATATAGGCTAGAAGTATCCTGGCTCGATGACCTTGCCATGGGTTGACTGTCTCAGTGACAGCCAAATGGATCAACTAAGTTCCCTCTCACTTGCTTATGTACCCCTCTCTGAATTGCTCTCTTGGTTTCCTATATATTGTGTTGAGAAGGTTCCTTTCAGAACACACACACACACATGCACGTACACTGTTAGGACATGTGACTATAGCTGACTTGATTTCCAAATGCCACCTCTAGGTCTCCTCTTCTAGCTACCCCTGACTGGTGATCTCATGAAAGAACACAAAATACCTATCTCTTGTATTAAAACACCTTCCCTATGTCAGCAAACAAACTCAACATCATGAAATCAAAATGCTTCTGTACAGAAGATGACAGTCTGCAGAATGGGAGGGAATCTCTGCTAATCAGCATCTGGCAGAGAATTAATATCCAGAATATATGAAGAATTTAGATAACTAAATAAGAAATCAAGCATCGCAATCAATAAATTGGCTAATGAAATAAACACGGTTCTCAAAAGATGAAATGTGAATGGCCAGTAAACACATGAGAAGCGCTCGGCCTCACCAGCCATCTGGGAATGTCAATTAACGCTGTATTGAGACTTTCTTGCCCCAGTTAGAATATCGGTCACTACATAACAAGCGCTGGAAGGACAAATGTGGACCTTAGACCCTGTTGGAGGGGATGCAAACTAGTCCGACCTTCATGGGAATCAGCATAAAGGCTCAAAATTCTCAACCTAGATCTACTCAGGACCCAGCAACATGGCTCCTGGGCATTTACCCCAAAGACTCCAGGTCAGGCTGTTATAGAGATATGTGAACATCGATGTCTGTTGCAGAACTATTTACAACAGCTAAGTCATGGAACCAATGTAGGTCCCTAACAACAGACAAATGAGTAAGAAAACTATGGTGTACGTACGCAATGGGATTCTTTTCATCCTCAAATAAGAATGAAGTCATGTTATCTGCAGGAGAATGAATGCAACTTGAGATAATTGTGTTGAAATGAATTTAGTGTCAGACAAATATTGTATGTTTTTCTCACATGAATCTTTCCTCCCTAGATTCTACATAAATACATAAAATTATATAAGTATATATGACATGAAAGGAAAGCAAAACTAGGGGAACAAAGGGGGCTAAGAGGAGGGAGTGGGGAGGGGCAAATAGAGGTCAGGGAGGGATTAACGGGAGAAAAATGGGGGGAAAGGGAGGATATGCCAAGGGAGTGCAGTCATACAGAATATATCCTCTATGGAAATGGTCTTATGTGATAATGCAGCATGTGTGGTTAAAGAAAACGTTTAATAAAATACATAACATATACCAGTTATATCTCATTTTTTTAACTCTCCTTTGACTCCTTGGTTTTTTTTTCTCTCTCTCTCAGCTTTTTTCTCCTCTATCCAGAAAAGCTCCCTAAAATGATCATTAGGAGGCACTGTTCTCTGTTCCCTCTCCTCAGTCACCCACACTGAGGGCACATGTTCCTCTATAACCAACTCTCAACATCTACTTTCCTCTCAAAACAAAAAAAGAGCCTTTTTAAGTTAATCTTGTATGCTGCTACAAGTTATAGAAGTTCCTTGGTATAACTTTGGGGGTCTCTTATGTAAACTATCATATCATATACTCAGATGATAAAAGGGCTGAGAAAGAAATCAGAGAAACATCACCCTTCACAATAGTCACAAATAGCATAAAATATCGCAGAGTAACTCTAACCAAACAAGTGGAAGAATTGTATGACAAGAACTTTAAATCTTTGAAGAAAGAAATTGAAGAAGACACCAGAAAGTGGAAAGATCTCCATGCTCTTCGGTAGGTAGAATTAACATAGTAAAAATGGCAATCTTACCAAAAGAAATCTACAGATTCAAAGCAGTGCCCATCAAAATCCTAGCAAAATTCTTCACAGACCTCGAAAGAACAGTACTCAACTTCATATGGAAAAGCAAAAAACCCAGGATAGCCAAAAAAATCCTGTACAATAAAAGAACTTCTGGAGGCAACATAATCCCTGACTTCAAACTCTACTACACAGCTACAGTACTGAAAACGCCCTGGTATTGGCATAAAAACAGACAGGAGGATGAATGGAACTGAATCAAGGACGCAGATATTAATCCACACACCTTCGAACACCTGATTTTTGACAAAAAAGCAAAAAATATTAAATGGGAAAAAGAAAGCATATTTAACAAATAGTGCTGGCATAACTGGATGTCAACATGTAGAAGAATGAAAATAGACCCATATCTGTCACCTTGCACAAAACTCAAGTCCAAATGGATCAAAGACCTCAACATAAAGCCAGCCACTCTGAACCTTATAGAAGGGAAAGTGGGAAGTACACTTGAATGCATTGGCACAGGAGACCACTTCCTAAATAGAACCCCAGCAGCACAGACACTGAGAGAAACAATTAATAAATGGAACCTCTTGAAACTGAGAAAGCTTCTGTAAAGGACATGCTCAACAAGACAAAATGGCAGCCTACAAAATGAGAAAAGATCTTCACCAACCCCACATCAGACAGAGGTCTGATCTCCAAACATACAAAGAATTCAAGAAATTGGTCATCAAAAGAACAAATAATCCAATTAAAAAAAATGGAGCACAGACCTAAACAGTGAACTCTCAACAGAGGAATCTAAAATGGCTGAAAGACACTTAAGGAAATGTTCAGCATCCTTAGTCATCAGAGAAATGCAAATCAAAACAACTCTGAGATTCCATCTTATACCTGTAAGAATGGCCAAGATCAAAAACACTGATGACAACTTATGCTGGAGAGGTTGTGGGATAAAGGGAACACTCCCGCATTGCTGGTGGGAATGCAAGCTGGTACAGCCCCTTTGGATGTCAGTGTGGGGATTTCTCAGAAAATTAGGAAACAACCTTCTTCAAGACCCAGTAATACCACTTTTAGGTATATATCCAAAGGATGTTCAATCGTGCCACAAAGACATGTGCTCAACTATGTTCATAGCAGCATTGTTTGTCATAGCCAGAACCTAGAAACAATCTAAATGCCCTTCGACTGAAGAATGGATAAGAAAAATGTGGTACATTTACATAATGGAGTACTACACAGCAGAAAAAATATAACATCTTGAATTTTGCAGGCAAATGGATGGAGCTAGAAAACAACATTTTGAGTGAGGTAACCCAGATACAGAAAGATAATTATCACATGTACTCACTCATAGGTGGTTTTTAAACATAAAGCAAAGAAAACCAGCTCACAAATCACAATCCCAGAGAACCTAGACAACAATGAGGACCCTAAGAGAAATATACATAGATCTAATCTACATGGGAAGTAGAAAAAGACAAGATCTCCTGGGTAAATTGGGAGCATAGAGACCTTGGGAGAGGGTTGAAGGGAAGGGAAGAGACAGGGAGGGGAGCAGAGAAAAATATAGAGCTCAGTAAAAATAACTTTTAAAACGGGGAAAAAAGAGAGCCTTTTTAGGGCTTTGCATTTCTACTGAAAGATGATCCCAGGTCTCTGTCCTGGGCTGGAATACTCCTGAGCTCAGTGCTTGCAAGCCAGGTTCTGCCTTACCCATCTTCAGCTGCCATCAAATCCAGAAGTGCGCCCACCCCATCAATATCTGCTAAAGAAACCATTCCCAAACCTGCTCTTTGTATAGCCTTGACTTGTTTTTGTTTTGTTTTGTTTTAGGTTTTTATAGACCTATTCTAACCCATATCCTCCTTAATTTTTAAATTTTAGTTTTTATTATTGCTGTTGTTGTTGAGATGATGGTGTGTGCACGAGGGTGAGGCACATGAGTATTCTTGCTGTGTGTGCCAACATACACATGTGGGAGTCAGAGGACTACTTTTGGAGACTGGCGCTCTCCTTCTACTGTGGGATCCAGGGATTGAACTCAGATCGTTGGACTTTCAGGGAAAGTGCTTTTACCCACTGCACCATCGTTCAGGTTCCCTAAAGCCTCTTTAAATGAACTTGTTAAATCTTAGCACCTTCCCAATGCCAAATTCTTCCTAGCAAAAATGCTTACACCTCTCTGTGTCTTCTGTGTGCTGAGGATGTCTGACTCGGCGAGCAAACCAAGATGAGCACATAGAATCCACACTTACAATATCTCAGTCATCAAAACACCGGTATTTTTTTCATTTTCTCAAAATGCACTATTATGTTATTATATTAAATATATCCACAGACTTCTGAAGCTGTGAGTAGAAACCTGCAAATGCCCACAGCCAGGGCAAGAGGCTCTCTCTCCCCATCACTCTCCCTCATGCAGATAATCCAGAGTCTGACTCACCAAAGCAAAGGGCCTCTCTAAAACTCTATGGCTTCAGGTTATAAAGAACTGTCAAATTTCTGACCCCCTAAGCACAGAGTGTATACTAAATAAACACCTTTAACAAATGAGCGAAAAGCCTAAAATGAGTGAATTATTTTAAAACTTACTTTGTGTTTACAGCCCTCCTTTGCTTTCCCATTCCTCCCGTACTCCTCACACCGCTAACCCTTGTCTCCTATTTCACTGCACTGACGATGGGTTGCACCAGCCCTACAGACAGCTGATTTTTTGTTTGTGTTTTGAGAAACCACAAAACGTATTTGTTCAGGGTCTGATGATGTATCTCAGTTGCGATAGTACTTGCCCGTCATGCATGAAGCCCTGTTTTCAATCCTCAGACTGCATAAACCAGGCCTGGTGTGCATGCTTGGAGAGCTGGAAGAAGCAGTCTCAGAAGAACTTGCTACATAGCCAGTTTGAGGCTAACCTGAGCTACATGCGACTCTCTGTCCAACAACAACAACAAAAAAAAGTAAGTGATAGGGCTGGAGAAATGGCTCTGCGGTTAAGATTATTTGTTGCTCTTGCAGAGGATGTGGGCTTGATTCCCTGCGCCTCATAGAGTGGTGCAGAGCATCTGTAATTCCGGCTTCAGGTGATCTGATTCCCTCTCTGGCCTCTGAGCGGAGCCATGCATGTTCATAGTACATAGACATACAAGCAGATGAAACACCCATACACATAAAATTAAAATAAATAATTTTAAAAATTAAAAAAACAATAAGTGATTTTTTTCCCATTTTTAAATTTTCTATGAGGATATAAAAGTGACCCTCTCTTTGGCCACACCAGAAAACTCCCAGAAGTTGGGGGGATAAAATTGTGTTGTAGATGCTATCCATAAAAATTATATAGGCAAACACCTGGTATATGTACAAGGAGATTCACATCTATAAAATGTCCTTTTCCTAAGAAGTAAGAGGGAATCCTGATCCCTTTGCGATTCTGTTGCTGGGTTTGGGGAGCCCCAAATTTCCTTGTGCTAATATCTTCATTTTGGGGTGTCCTGCTGGCACCCACCTTTAAGCTGTTTGGACATTGATCCCACTGGAGAGAGTGCCTAGCCTTCCCTTGGCTGATAACAGGAACAACTGAGAGACACTAAGAGTTTACTCATGCTTCTTGCCCCAGTAGTCTAGCACATATACTCATCATCAACTCTGACCACAACTATCTTACTTGGAGGGAAAATTCCACCAGCTTTGACATGGCTCAGAGCACTGTGTAAGTCTGTCATCAGCAATGGTTATTTGTTTTAAACCTTCAGTTTGTTATTAAAGGACACATTCACCAGAGCTATGACAACTTAGGCAATTTTGTATGGTAGGTGTAGCTGACATCATCTCCTAAAAGACTTACAGTGACTAGAAATCAAGTTCAAGGCTCTAAGAGTCACATAGCACCAACTATTTAAGCCAAAGGCAGAAACAAAGAATTAACTCTACAGAAAATGTCATGATGTGTAACGACCCACCTCAATGTACATCATTACTCGTCTAAACCATTCATGCTAACCCTGAAGGTGAGGTTCACATCTTGCAGGATGTCCAAGCCATCTTTTCTTCCTAGATATGATCTCTGACCTAAGTTTGCCCTTGCTTGTTTGGTGTGTAGATTCAGAGTATCATTTCTCATTGCCACAAGGGATGAAATTTGTAAGATATGCACAGACAAAGAAGACCCAGTCACAGCATGGTGTTACTTGGAAAGTTGTCTTTCCTTTCTTTTCTTCTAATGTTCTAACTGTACTTGCTCCTCTACACTCAGCTTTTTGTTCAAATCTATTCTTTCAGAACTTGGTCTTGGCCCCATACAAGCTAACACTTCCTGAATTATTTGGTTTGGTTTTTAGCCTTTGACTCAGTCACCACAGGGACTTGATTTAGGATTCCCCTATGTATGCTGAAATATGTTTTATTACCATTGGTTAATAAAGAAACTGCTTTGGTCTATGGCAGGGCAAAATATAGCAAGGTGGGAAATCCAAGCAGAAATAGAAAAGGAAGGAAGGAGGAGTCAGAGAGATGCCATGTAGCTGCCAAAGGAAAAAGACACTGAAACCTTACCAGTATGCCACAGCCTCGTGGTGATACGTAGATTAATAAAAGTAGGTTAATTTAAGATATAAGAGCTAGCTAGGACTAAGCCTGAACCACTGGCCAAACAGTGTTGTAATTAATACAGTTTCTGTGTGATTATTTGGATCTGGAGGGCTGGAAATTGAATGTGCAGTCTTCAATTACAGGAACTAGACACGATGAAATCTCTGAGCGCTTCTATCGAGGGGATGGTCCCAGTGTTCTGTCTAAAGTCCTACTGAAGAATATGCCTTCAGGACAGTGTCTGAAAGGCCTGTGTGCTTTTCCTTCAAGGAAAATGTGTGATGGGATTGTTTGTATTCACACAGCACGCCCATTACCACTAAGTAGCATAAGAATTGTAGCTAGACAGGCTTTGGGAGGTGAGCTGAGCGTGGTGCTGGGCGGAGATGCACGCGTTATGTTCAGTTCTGTGTGATGAGACAAACCGGACTGTTCTTGTGTGCTAGAACATGAGTGAGTTAAAGATGGAGGCAGAGAGGGCTCCAGAAGCAGAGCAAGACACCTAGGGAGGCAGGGGGGACCGTGAACAAAAGGCTTAAAAAGAAGACATCCGGGGCTGACAAGCTAAGAACATTTCAGACCAGAATGTTCTGTAGGGATGCTCAAGAAAGTTTGGCAGTAAATCCCACCCCCATACATCCCCTCCTCATAGAAAAGGCTCCACTGTGTGCTGTCTCATCCACAAATGCAGATTTGTTTTTAAAAATTCAGAGAAGAACTGAGGTCTTGGCTCTGAACTGGCTTAGGACAAGAATTAGAAAGAGGGTGTGGTTGCTCACATGGGTTGTCAATTTGAACAGGCCTGCAATCAATTTAGAAACAGACCCTTGGCTACATTCCTTGAGGTGGGGAGACTCATCTGCTATGGAAGACTACATTCCCTTGGTGAGATCCTGGGCTGTACACATAGAGAAAGAGAGCGTAGGACCAGCCTGCACTGACCCGTCTCAGCTTGCCAGCTCTGGACACGGCGTGACCAGTTCCCTCCAGCTCCTGCTGCCACGGCCTCCATGATGAGCTTCCCTTAGACTAGAATGGCAAGCGCAAGCAAACCCCTCTCCCTTAAGTTACTTTTGCCAGGGCATCTAATCACAGTAACAGAAAATGAAGCAAGGCAGAGGCATACACATGCAAAGTAGAACGGGAGCCGCAGACATCTGGGTTAGCTCCCCACAGGTGTGGGGGTGAGAGCTGGAGCCTCGGTTTAGTCAGTGCAGACTTGGGGTGCCTGCATGACCAGGGGTCAGTGCTGACTCCCTCTGATCTTGCTTTTCCCTCTGTGAGAATCTGGCAGATCTGTGGCTTCAGATCTGTGAGGGGGAACAGTGCCATGGATGAAGTATTTACCATGTGGCAGTGATAATGGGGTTTTACGTTTTTGTTTTTGCTGCTGTAAACATTGAGTCAAAAGAACCTTGACCCCCTGCCCCAAATTAATATGTGACTTTTTTAGACATTTGGTTCCATTGCCCCTGAGTCTTAGCCCTAATTAATGAAAGCTACTACCTCAAAACACATGCAAGAGGTGGGGCTGCAAGAGAAGGGATTTCCTGCATTGGGCAGCCATCTTCTCACTACAGTTTTAGTGTGTGATGGCAGCTGGTCCTTCTCCCTCCATGGCCATGCTTCCAGTGTCACAGAGCCATGTGACCATTAGCTGGACCAATATTTTCTTTTATTTCTTTGGTTTTTTGAGACAGGGTTTCTCTGTATAACTTTGGAGCCTGTTCTGGAACTCACTCTGTAGACCACACTGGCTTTGAACTCACAGAGATCTGCCTGTCTCTGTCTCCCGAGTGCTGGTATTAAAGGCATGCACCACCACCGCCTGGCTTAGCTGGACCAATCTTAGTGTTGATTCCACTGTCATCAGAACTTAACTGTCTCTGGATTAATAGTGATGTCAACGTCTAAGGAAATCCCTTTCTCGTCATAAGAAAAGGTGACTGGACCAATCACCATGTTTACAAGAAGAAGTCACCTCCACATCTTCCCAGGAGCATCCCATTTGACACATAAAGAGAGTGGATTCTGTTTATATCCTAGTGAACAGCCCAGAATGGCACCCACACAGCCTGGAGTTAAGGTCAGCCAGCCCTGCTCCTGTACCCTGAACTCAGGGAACAAGGCCGCCACCACTGGTGGGGCAGCCTGGAGCCCATCACTTGCCTGGGGAAGTAAAGCCCAGCTTGAGCCTCCTTCCTCTCAGGTCCTACAGGCCCCTGCAGAACAGCGGAGCTCTGTGACATTACTGATGGAGAAGCAGCATTGGCTCCAAACACAAGGCCCCAAGCACTCCTAACAAACAGGTGGACACCAAAACCTTCAAATAAGTCTCAAATATACCAGTGCTCACGGACATCGCACCATTTCCCTCTCTTCCTACAACTGTTGAGGACACCACACAGCTCTTAGGTTGCTAAGATCCCCAGGATTAGCTGATTGGTGGTTGTTTTGGCTTTACAAACAATAGAAAAGGTAGGGTGTCAGTTGTGTCAAAACCAGGATGTTTGCAAGCAAGAAATCCCATGCTCCTGATGACCCAGTCACTACTTGGGAATTAACCAGCACTCCAGGTCCCCAGCGTACAGGTTTTACAGAATACTGTTTAAACCTAGGAGATGAGGAAACTCTCACTGCTCCACTCATGAGAACCACCAAACATCCTCAATACAACAAGCATGGAGTTAACCATTGTCAGCCAAACAGGTGAGCTTTATGGGCTTTTCTGGTCTAGTTACATACTTCTAGCACCTTCTTTATAGAGACACTTCATATAACAGCTCTGTATATGCCAGAAGTACTCACAGATAAGATGCAATATAAATTATGCAAAATGAAATATTGATTGTACATGAGACCAGCAAACAGCACACAGTATTGCTGCTGAGGTACTTATGGGGGTCAGCAGTACACACAGCAACACACCCCAGGTACCAATGTGGGTCAGCAATGCCTGGGGTCAGAAGTGCAGGGAGCAACACTACAGGTGCTGATGTGGGTCAGCCACACAGAGCATCACTGCCCAGGTGCTGATGTGGGTCAGCCACACAGAGCATCACTGCCCAGGTGCTGATGTGGGTCAGCCACACAGAGCACCACACTACCACACTGGATAGGATATCACACACACTAACTGACTTAATCCTCTTGCTCTCAGCTCCATCCTTCAGGGTTTAGTCTGTTTCCTGGGACTCTTGTAAATCAGGGATAAAGCCCCTTGAAACTGCAATACCAGCACAAACCAGTACCCCACTGCCACCCTCATGGCAGCTTGCCAAACGTGCTGTTTTAAAGTTAGGCATTAGGAGGCAGCAATGGCTCAAAACCACAGGCAAAGATGTGGCTTCAGGAAGTTGGGAAAGAGGAACATGTGGAAAATAGGTCTGTCTGAGGCAAACTTCCGGGAACTCAGATACCATGTGAGCAATAGTCAGAAGGGACAGGGCTGGTCCTCCCTAAGACTTATATGAGATTACCTGGGTCCTGTATTCTGCATTGTATAATCTCTATTAAAACACACACACACACACACACACACACACACACACACACACACACACACAGCCAGGGGCCCGACAGATTAAACAGTCATTAAAGCCCCTGGATTCACTGGGTTGTTTTTCTCTAGGCTCTGGAAGCAGGAAGGCTGTCTCTGTGCAGTTCTAGGGATCCCTCCCCCACCTTGCTTTAGAAATGTGAACTTCAATATAAACACCCTTCAAGCCCCCATGCGACATCAGAACCGCCTGTGCGCACTTGCTCTGTTCTGACCGAGCTGTTTCTCAAACTTATAACAACATTGTGGTTATGTACATATGCCAATGTCCCATTTGCCTTTTGAAAAATTACCCATGCTCTAATCCAAGGTATAACATTTCAGATAATGAATCCGTCTGATTTTCAGGAAGTTAAAAATGCACTTTTCACTTTCTCAAATGTGCTTTAATTATGGTTCACTGAAATAGTTGAATGACAAGAAATTTTGCTTAAGTTACCTTTAAAATTGTTTGACTTTTCGCACCAAAACAACTCTCGCCTCTCTCTGGATGTTTATCATGAGGAAATAAGCTCACATAATTTATATGACAATTTTACCGCATGTATAAATGGAGAGAAATTATGACAGCTGTGAATTAAAACTACAATGTACCAGCGGCGCCTCACACACAGAAGCGTCCCTGAGCGAGTGCCTGTGATGTTCACATTGAATCTTAAACTGCTCTGCTAGAACGCGTGAGTCTCATGCCACACAATGCTCAGCATCACACCATACACACGACGAAGTAAGAAATTCATTGTCACCACGGGATGTTGGAAAGAACAGCTAAGTCGACCAGAATTCACATCAAACAAGGCAAATACGGCAGGAAACCCACTTCCCTTCAAGGCATGCGTGCTTATTCCAAACTCCTGTGGCAGTCAAACCTCAGTTCTACTGCAACGAACTCTGAGCAGGGATAGAAGAAAACGGTGCACGTTACTTACTGTTCTTAAGACATGATCCGCACCCTTCTGGTTCCAACCGGTGAAGAGGGGTCAGTGGCATGAAGAAATCTAGCAGGCGAAAAGAGGGGGAAAGCAAGTGTTAGTCGTCTCCGGGTTTTCCTGAGGCGCTTCCCACAAGATCCCAGCACAAGAAGAGAAAGAAAAAGTTGGAGGAATTACCACACCCTGGGCAGGCGACATTCTTCACAATCTGAACGGAACTCCAAACTTTCCCAGCTCAGACTGCTCTGCCTTCTGGGCAGCAGATATCAACTTCGGCCCCACTGGTGACGAATGAGTCCACAGCACCACGGTGACTTCAACACCCCGTCCACAGCTCCCCACTTCTCTCCCCTTCTCCATTCACTTTTTTTCTTCCTACGAAAAGCTCATAGGTCTGTTCTCAGTGCCCCCCCAGCCAGGCCTGGCTTTGAAATGCATTTCAATCTCTCCACACAGACGGCTTTCATTGCATTTAGAGTCCCACTAAGGCCCGGCTTTAAAAGCTACGGATTCTTTTTTTCTTTAGCCTTCCTCACAAAGGAAGGGTATTTTGTAAATTACCAGCTCGTTCAGATCAACAAAAGGTACTTTCATAGAAAGCCCCATTTCATTTTGCTCAAATTTGATTACAAGGATGGAGAAAAGGGAAGGAAGTCAAAAAGAAAACCCCAGATGGCTTTTCCATTCATCGCGGTGAATGAGCTTTATCTCTGCCTTTTGAAACCGCAGCCGTGGAAAAGCATTTCTGTTGGCTTAAAAAACTTGACAAAAATTATTGGTTTGCCATTTCTCATGCAACAGCCATTGGGAACTGGATGAAAAGACTTTTTCATGGGATCGCCTGCTTGGATCAAAATAATGGAGATTAGGTATTTCATTATAAATTACAGTGGGAGACAGAGCGCCTGTCATATTAATAGCTACCTGCTCGTGGCCTTCAATGTAGCTGTTCTCCTAGACAAAGGACCAAGAGGGTTGTCTATTGAGCTTGTACTTTAGTCCTGATCAATTTTCTATCATCAAGGCAAAAGGTGAGATGACTAACAAAGAAATTCACACATGAGTGACCTCATAAGCCCATAGATAAAACAGCTTAAAGAGGCAAAATACATCCTGAAATTATGGATGATAAACTACATAAAGATGGAGAAGAAGACAGAGCAGAGAGTGGGAGAGGAGAGCAGAGCTCTATAATTCTCTCTCTTTCGGCCAAATGGACACATTAAAAGCGACTTGTTTTCAGCTGCAGATAATTGCAGCCTGCGGTTTGCAGCGGTCTGCTGGAAATGCTTCCGCCTACTCCTTTCCCCCCTCGGCACAGTTTCGGTCATTCCCTGCGCTATTAACAGCAGCATTGTGTTCAGGAGAAGGCTTCTACTAAGAGTCACACTTAGAAACAGAAAAATGGAAAGGAATGGCAGACAACAGGGGCGCCACACGCTGCCCCGTGAAACGACGATGTTTGCTCTCTACTCCAAGTCCCTGATCAGCGTGGCAATTCCACAAAAAATCTAAAGCACCTTAGAGCACAAGTTGTACCTGTAATTAAAACCCAGAACTTTAACGCAGCACAGTGAAACACGGGACTCAGTGAAGTCTCTTAAAAACCAGAGAAGACAAACTCCTTCTGCAGAGAGGCAGAGAGAGATAGGTGATTTTGTTTCATCCAATCATGGGAGATATTTTATGTTTCTAATCAAAGTCACCCAAAGGACTGCAAACGTTAATTACTCAAGTCCTTTACCTTCTGCTATTGCCATGACACTGTCCTCAACTTTCCCAAATAAAAACAGGGCTAGGCTTTCTGGTCTCTAGTTCATTGGTGCTTGAATTCAGGATGATTGTAAAAAATCTTTCAGGGAAAAAACGGGGTTCAGTTGTCCCCATTACCTGGAAATACAGCTCCACTCTAACATTCTATGTACAGTAAATGCACTTAGATTAAAATATATGTGACCAGGACAATTCTCTGTGATATTTTAAAACCAAAAAGAGCACTATAAGATTACTAACATAAAAGGGCTTTTAACTGCCTGAAAGCTTGAGAAATATCATAAATATCAGCCATAGCAGCAGTTGTCAAAATAAGGCCACATTTAGATGGCCACCTGTGACAGTATAATGACTTCCAGATCTTGGACACGAGTGGCTTTAGTGCATATTCACCCACACCAGTAGTTTCACAAGTACAGTGATAGTGTAGGAAGCTCATTTATGCATGGCTCAAAAAACAAAAATATGACGTAATCTTTGCTGTATCCCTCGACTCCACACTGTCTCAGACTGCACCGTCTTCATTTGTTTCTCAGAGCCCTGAAGCCTTAGGCTTTGTTAACCATTCAGAGAGAGAAAAACTTCAAGGTTATTAACTGGTAGGTGCCAGCGAACAGACAGGCTCTTCCAACTATGGTATAAACTTGGATCGGCGTGAACCTTACAGAGGGGGATAGAACACATCTTAAGAATCTGAAATTTTATGTAGCAATTGACCTAGTTATTCTGCCTCTAGGAATTCACCCAGTAAAAACCACCAGGAATGAAGACCAAGATTATCACCCCTTTCCCAAAAGATCCTTACTGCCCTCAATGTCTCCCCCTTGCTGTGATAAACACCAAGAACTAAAGGGACTTGGACAGGAAAGGGTCTGTTTGGCCTGTGTGTCACCATTGCCGTTCATTGAGGGAAGTCAGGGAAGGAACTGAAACAGAAATGGAAACCATGGATGAACACTACTTACTGGCTTGCTCTTCCATGACTTGTTCAACTTGTTCTTTTATACAACTCAGGCCACCTCCCCGGGGATGCCACCACCCACAGTAGGCTGGGCCTTCCCACATCAATCATTAACCAAGAAAAATGTCTCCACAGACTTGCCTATAGCTCAATCTGGTAGAGGCATTTTCTCAACTGAGGTACCCCTTCCCAGATGGCTGTAGCTTGTGTCAAGTTTGAAAATATCTAGCCAGCACACCTACCGAACAATGGATCAGAGAAGTGCTTAGGAGGACAAGTGTGGGAACCAGCTCACTGAGCTTCAGTGACAATAAGCTGGCAACTTTGGCTACTCGTCTTCTGTGCCTTGCTTTTCTCACCCATGAGTCAGAGTCCCAGATTTTAATTCCTAGACTTTGGGAGGCTGAAGCAGGAAGAGGAGTTCCAGGCCACTGTGGCCCATGTAGTAGGTTCTAGTCCATCCTGAGCTACCTATCAAGAACCTGCCCCAAAAATGCATGGGGTGTGAACCAGATGTGGTGGCACATGCCTTCAATCCCAGTACTCAAAGCGTAAAGGCAAGGGATCTCTCTGGGCTCAAGCCTGGTCTACACAGTGAGACCCTACATAAAAAAGAAATAGGGAGGGAGCTTGCCAAGTGTTGTGGTATAGTAACAATCATTAGAAAAGAGAGTGACTTGTAGGAAATACTTGTTAAGTGTCCATCTGACAGGGCTTTAGAATCTAGAATATGTCAGGAAAAATACCAAAGAGCAATATAAAATCAATAAATATGGGTAACAGACTGAAATAGACAGTCAAAACCCTGTGTGTTCCTCACAAAGATGGCTCAGCGAGTAAAGGCATATGTCACTAAACCCGACGACCTGAGTTCAGTCCTCAGAAGCCACATGATGAAAGAAGAGAACTGACTCCCAAAAGTTGTGTTCTGACCCCTACGTGTGTGCAGTGGCACACACACATGCACACGCAAGCATAAGTGCTCACAGTAAACCAAAAAGAACTACAGTGAGCTAACATGCAGAAAGAATGATTATTACTAAAAAGACTAAAAATAACAAGTGCTGGAAAGAATATGGAAAAAGAGAACTGTGTGTGGAAGTTTCTCAAAACCCTTAAAAACAGAATTATTAGGGGCTGGAGAGACAGCTCAGCGGTTGAGAGCACTGACTGCTCTTCCAGCAGATCAGGATTCAATTCCCAGCACCCACACAGTGACTAACAACAGTCTGTAACTCTAATCCCATAGGACCAGGCATGTACATGGTGCACAAACATACATGTAGACGAAACATCTATACACATACAAAATTTTAAACAAACAAAAATCAGAGCAACCATATGGTCTGCTAATCCCTCTGGTAATGTACAACTCAAGAAAATGAAATCCAGTGATAGTATTCAAGACAAGGATGCATGAGGTAGAGGAAGACAAAAGTAGTAGGGAGCCCAGAGCAGTGAGCTGCATCGTACTAGTCTTTAGTAACTAAAGGAACTAGAAAGTTAGAGACTTTCTAAGACTATCTAGTCTAAGGAGTCCTGGTCTTGCTACATATAAGCTTGTCTTGGACTCTCAACTCTCCTACTTGGGTCTCCCAAGAGCCAGACTTCCCAATCCATGTGTGCCTGGCTTCCCAAGATATTCTCAACACCCAATAGCATGGCAAATGGACGTAAAGTTATAAAAAATAGAAATAATTCTGATTTTTTTTGGCTCATGCATAGTTGAAAGAAAAATATGTCAAGTTGAAAACTGAGACATTTTGAGAACTGTCTATTAATAGCCAGCAAGCTTTAAGAGCATGAAAACGCTGCAGGAGCTGGCATTGCACTCTGACCACTGAAGAACTTAAAGCAAGGGTCTCAACCATTGTCTCCACACCAAGACGCAAAGCAATGTTATCTACAGTATCAATGACAAAGGCAATCCAAGTGTCAGTAAAGATGAACGGAGACAGAATAGCATGCATATAGGCAATGGACCATTAGTATTGGAAAGGAGGAAGTTCTGACATCCCAGGTAAAATAAGCCAGTCACAAGACAAGAATAAGGGGTTAGAAACATGACTCCATCAGTAAAATGCTTGCTGTGTAAGTGTTAAGACCTGAGTTCAATTCCAAGTAGCCATGTAAAAAGCTAGACCTGGGACAGGACATATACCTGTGATCCTAGCACTGGGGAAGCAGAGACAGGAGGGTCCCTGAGGTTCACTTCTCAGCCAGTCTAACTGTATTGTTGAGTTCCAGCCACAGTGAGAAACCCTGCTTCAAAACCTAAGGTAGAAAACAATAGAGGAAGACACCAGTATTGATCTCTGGCCTCCGCAAGCATGCATGTGTATATGCACCTTCACACACATGTGAACACACACAAGGATGGGTACAGTATGCCTTCACTTTTGTGAAAGATCTAAACAGGAAGTAGATATGTAGTTAATGGAGGCTGGAAGAAGAGAGGGAAAGAGAGCTGAGTGATGGGTGCACACTTTTAGTTTTTCAATTTGAAAGATTTCCGGGAGCAGAAGTGGGGAATGGATCTGTAATAATGTAAATGTAACATCATAGCTATATAGTCAAAACTGCTTAAAATGGTAAACACTGTGCTTTATACATTTGTCACCGTTCTTCAAAGGCTATGAAAATGTTGCTTCCTAGCTTGCAGTTTTAGCTCTATAATCATCTAGTGCAAGCCGGAAGAAGAAAAGAGAGCAGAGCGAGAAGGGAGGGCAAAGAAGACCGCTGCTATGTGAAGTTAGCTGTACAGCTCAGCAGCATCACTCAACTACCCAAAAGAGAACTCAGTCAGGATTTCTACCGACCAGGGGCAGGCTCTGGAACCAGGAAGAAGACATGGGTATTGTGAATGCTCTTGGAAGAGGGCCAGACTGACTAGTAGACAGATTCAGAACGAAGATTCAGACTGGATGGTAGGATTGGTCATGGGCTCTTTGAGAACGTCACAGAATGGTCTCCAGTTCTCTGGGGAGATCCTTCTTCCAGTCATCCTTCTAGAACAGAGGACGAGGACCGCCTTGATTCACTGATCTTCAGCGTCTGCCTCCCAGCGCTGTGATGTCATGCGCATGCCCAGTTTTCGAGCTCAGTACTCTTCTCCTGCGGCTTATACAGTCAGCAGCAGGGTAGAGAACTATCTGTGGGGACACGCAGCTTATAAAAACAGATGATGGAAGTCCTTCTAGGCGGCGTGCATTTGGAATAATATGTGAAGGGATAAACTTTGCTAAAAGAGATTAGACGGTTTGGATTGAGTTCCAAACACCCCATGCCCACGACTGCCTTTCGGTGGGTGATACAGAGATTGGTGTTTCCACACAAACTATGGCAGAGCTCGGCTGAACTGCCACCATTTCCGCTCGTCTGTGACAGGAAATCCTCAGAGCATCTTAACCAAAAATCTCTTTTCTCATGAGAGAACAACAATGAAAATCAAATTCATCTAATTCTCCCAACTTCTCTAATTCTGTTCATGTGTTGCCCTAAGGCCCCAGACCCCAAATCAACAATATGATTGCATCTCTCCATTCCTTTGTGCCTCATGATAAACTAATGTGCTTCCCTTTTCCCCAGTGCAATACCTGGCCGCCAGTGCTCCCTGTGGTCATGCACGGTCCTCATCACACTGACAAGGAGTGCCTTCTCGGGGTTCTGGAGCAGATCCTCCTGCTTTCCCTGTGTGGGAGATCGTCTGAGGAGCAAAGTCTCCCCCTCACCTATTCACCCTGTGATCTCACCACTGTCCAGTCCAACTTTCTGGAAACTGTCGGAGGTCTCTTGGTCTCCAGTTCCCTGATTGTCCAGTCCTTCAATTCAATACTCTAAGTGCAAATCCCCTCATCCCCATGAGCCTCATCTCTGGCCCACTTTTCTCCACCTCTCCCTGCTCAAGATCCTCCACAATACAAATGCTCCTGACTCCAAAGCCCATGCCTAAGCACTGATTCAAAAGCCAGTTTTAGTTCAGGGTGTCGAAACCAACCTGCTGACATTCACATCTGCAGTCAGCGTGAGGGCGAGGGGGGGAGAGATAGGGAGGTGGCTCAGGAGACTCCAACCCGAGTTCCTTCATCTCCAGTTTGGTAAAAAGCAGCACTCACTTTCTCAGGTGACAAATCTCAGACCATCATTGGTCGCTCTGTCTCATCTTCACGTTTACTCTTTTCTCGTGTCTGTGTGTGCATGTGTCTGTGTGTATGCCTGTGTGTGTGCAAGCATGCTAAGAAACACATGTGAAGATCAGAGGACAACTTTTGGAAGCTGATTCTATTCTTCTACCGTGTGGGTCCCAGGTATTGAACTCGGTTGTCACAGTCTGGCAGCAAGGGTCTTTACCTACTGAGTCACCTGCTACACCCCTTGTCTCTCTTTATAATATGTACATATTGTTGAATACATGAGGAGGCAGAGGATTTTTTTTCCTTAAGGGCCATCTACTTTGTTTGATGGGTTCTGTTTGTTTTATTTTCGAGACAGGTTTCCCCACTGGGACCTAGGACTTATCAAGGAGGCAAGGCTAGCTGGCCAGCAAGCCCCAGGGCTCTGCTTCTCCCTCAGTGCTGGGATTACAAGCATGTGTCATGTCCACCTTCTCACATGCGGTTCTGGGGTTCAACTCCCATTCTCATCGTTGCCAGGCAAGAACTTCACAGACTGAGCCACACGCCTCTCCCAGTCCCCAGCCCCATCCCTCACAACTGAACTCTTGTTCTGCACTTCCTCTCTCTCTGACCAAGGCAGGCATGTCTGTGCAATCCGTGGCTCGTCCACTGTTCTCAGCAGAACCTTCCTGGGGTTCTCCAAAGGAAAAAGTCCTTCAGGTCACAGGATTGGGGCTGTGTCCAGCAATAAGAACATCATGATCACAGGCACAGAAAAGTGCAGCTGTGGACCAGACATATGTGTGCAGTGGTCCAGTGCCTGCTTCCCTTTTCATGCTGAGCACCTTTGTGTAACTTAAACTGAGCACCCATCCCTCCTCATCTGGCAGCATATAAGTTGTATGTCAAGAGCTAACTTAAATGCTATGTCTTTTTATCATGCGTCAAGGTCAAAGTGTTAGCTCTAGGAAAGAAATAGCAGGGCTGGAGTTAGATCAGTAGAGAGTATTTGCCTACCGTGAGTGAAGTCTTGGGTTTACAACAATTTATAAAATTTATAAATTTATAAAAGGGGGGGCTCAGGATTAAGACTCAGCATCATTTATATAAATTTTATTTTCATTGTGTGTGCACATTCTTTTTCATGATCTGCAATGCAGTTATAACTCAAGATAATAAAATTCAAACAGTCTGAGCCCCTACAGCACAGCTCTGGACTTAGCCATTATGTCAGAAGGTCTGGGAGTTCTGATGCAGCATGCTTGTCTCTATTATGACACTGATCAGAGCTTTCGGAAGTAAACTCTACCTTATCTATCTGCCCCAGCAGACCATGAGGTCCTCCATGGAGGCTCCGTCTTTGAGGATCCAGTAGCCTAATCAGTTCTCCCTGAATTAATGAGTGAATGGGGGTCTTAGCAATCCCCAGTATTGAGGTAGAGGATGGGATCATACTCCTGGCTGATTTCTTGGGACCCAAGAGTTCAGGCTGACTTTGAGTTTGAACTTCTAACTTATCCTTTATGCTGCACTACCTTTAACAACCTCACTAGCATACAGGATCTTAACCTTTCTCCACTGTGTGTCCTGGATATTGCATTTAAAGGCCTGGTGGTCTCTGGGTAAAGTTCCATATCTCAGTCTAGTGCTGCAGTGTTAGTCTGGGTCCAGCTACTTCTGCCCCAACCATAGGCATTAAGTGATAAGC
The DNA here is from genome assembly GCA_004026605.1 of Ondatra zibethicus. Taxonomy (NCBI): domain Eukaryota; kingdom Metazoa; phylum Chordata; class Mammalia; order Rodentia; family Cricetidae; genus Ondatra; species Ondatra zibethicus. The sequence continues at coordinate 59,689 of PVIU01002353.1, read as the reverse complement.
TATTACTGTAACTAGGAAAGTGAGTTGTTTTTTTTTAACATGTTGGAACAACCTACTGGTAATTCCACTTTCTTACTTTAACATGAAATAAAAACAGAACTAACCCACTATCTTCTGCCACAGGCCAGCATTTTGCTTATTTGTTTTTCTCTATAATTGATACAATGCTACATGCTTGTTACTTTGGATCTGCTCCCTCTACTAGCTATGATTCTGCAATGATAGAAATAATAAAGGATCGATGAATTATTTTCTCTGTCTTTGTGTCCTTCGGTCAGTTGCCTATGGCCTACTGTAGACTTAAGAGTCTTTCCTCATGAGAGAGAAAAAAAGCAGATATAGGCCTGGCTACCCCAAACCAATCCTCAAAAGCCTTTGTTTTGGAAACCTTAATTAAGCCTTCAGATACCTTGAGCAATTGTGTCATACGGGAAAGCGTGGAGGGCGCGGAGCTCCAGGGTTTGAAGAGGACTCACTCATATCTGTAAGATGGAGCTTTTCCCCTTTTATCTAGATAGGCATTTACTAGTAAGGTAAACAGTTAGTTTGACATCACTCCCTAGATATTAAATAACAAATGCTACTTAAAATAGCCACACAAAACATGAGCAAGCTCACCTGTGCTTTGCAATCCTGCCCCTACCGAATTTTAAATGAGGTTACTTAGTACCATAATCCTTCCACATTTTCAACCAGACTAAGCTGTTGTGAGAGTTGAGCTTTGGTATTCTATTAGTAAAAGAAAGCGTGACTTGGAAATAAAGCAGCATTTATACTACCTAAGAGGGAGAGTTTTGCCAAGGAAATAATGCAAGTAAAGCTTAACTGGAAATGTTTACTCTACTAGAAAATTATAATGTCAACAGTTGGGGGAACATTAAACTACAAATATGTGCCACGTTGTTAAACTATCTTGTCAAGTCTTGTGTTAAGTCCCACACGGGCTCTGCTTCGTTTTGAAGGTCCATGTCATGACTTGCCTCCCTTGAAAATGTTACAATGTTTGGATCATTTAAGTCAGTTGTGGGGTCTGGCTGAATTAGCCAAGTTTTTCTGTGCTCACCCAGATTAATAACATAGCTATTAATGGAGCCAACTGAGCTCATTGTAATGTGCTTAAGCAATGAAACAATCTCAACATTAGCATGATGCAATTTATTGGAAACACAAGTGGTATATGGTGACTAGCCTCTGAGGGCCTAGGTAAAAGCTCTGGAAGGAAGCTGAGGGGTTTGCGAGCATAAGGACCTGAGTTTGGATTCAGGGACCATGTAAAGAACTGTGTATAGCCACACGCCAGCACCCTGGGGCAGAGACAGGCACATCACAGTGCTTGCTGGCTACCAGTGTAACTCTAAGTTCAGTAAGAAACTTTGTCTCAAAGGAACACAGTAGAGAATAACAGAACAAGATGGTCAACATCCTGCTCTGGCCTCTGCACAAGTGCACAGGCATAGGCATATGCACACAAACGGGTCATTCTCATACATGCACACATATACAATAGAAAGAGTGATAGTTGTTTGTCCTTTTTAATGATTCTAAAGCTGGAAATCATTCCTCACGTCTTTCTTTGGAAGACTTACTCCTTCAGCAATCCTGTTGACTTTACCTTCTAAATGCATGGTTGGTGCATAGATTTTCCATACTCCTGAAAACCGAGTTCAAACCTCATGTTGCTGGGTGCAATACCAGCCAACTGGCCTTTCTCATTCTATTTATCACTCAGACAAGTTTTCTCGATGCTATGAAAGCAATCCTGTTACTATTGACATCAATAAAATGGAACGTGGAGCCCTGACTTGTTACCCCTCCACAAACACACCAATTCGGCAGCAATTCAGATGAGTACTCTTTCTGTCCCTTGCTGGAAGGTTCCAGCACCTGAGAAAATACAAGCCCAGACTGTGTGACACCAGCATAGAGAACTGAGATGTCCCAACTGGAGGCTCTGCACTCAACAGTGTCACATGATCAGAGAGAAACCTTTTGGTGCGTCGGGTTACTTGGAGAGAAGGTATTCATTCATTCACATGTCTGACCGTGCCCCAGACTCTCTAAGGAAGTTCCCTAGAAGATCGGATTCTCTATTCCCAACCTTGAACTATTCTCATGGTTCTAGCTCAGTCATGCAGGCTTCAGGAGGAGGGAGATGGCAGACTGAGCTGGCCAACACCTTTGATGCTGCCTGTCTTCTGCTCAAGCAGATGGAAACCCCAACTCTCGGCTTCCACCTAGGGCGGGAAGACTCCATATGCATATGTGTTTAGTGCCCAATGTCTCCAAGGCCCCTGTGACACTAGAGATTGTCAGTCTGACAGAAATGAGATTCTCCTGGCAGCGGGCTTCCGAGCACGCCTGTGGATGGTCACCTTGATGTTGTCATTTGAAGTAGAATGACTCACTTTCTGGTATGTTTCAACTCCCTGACTGGGAGCCCATACTGTGGGATGTGGCCTGAGCGGCAGCATGCATTGGCTCCTCTCTGTTCTAAATTGCAGATTCAATGTAAAGGACTCTCTTAAGTTACTGTAGCAGAGTAACTTGAGCTTAAATGTGCCTTTTCTCCCTCAAATTGCTTCTGTCAGGGTATTTTATTGCGACACAGGAAATGAAGCAAAATACTGGCACAAGGAACCGGCCTCTGTGTTTCCAGTCTTGAGCCTCTGACAGGCCAGTCCATTCCAGTGTAGCCACGCAGAGGAGAATAGAGATGGTAGCCTAGACTGGAACCCTGCTTTCCCTCCAGCTCAGAACAGAGTAAGCAGACTAGGACCACAGCTGCCTGTATCTCCAGCCAGGGGAAGAGGGAGTGAGGGCCGCCAGAATCTCTGGCTAGATGCCTATGCAAGTTCAGTTCACGAAGATGGGGAAAGATGCCTGTTTTACCTAATGGGTAGTCATTAACACAGAGTCAGAAAAGGGAATTAAGTAAAGATGTTCAAAACCAGGAAAGACAAAATTTCAGAAGCTAGCTGTGGTGGTTTGAATGAGAATGACCTTCACAGGCTAATTATTTGAATGGTTGGTCCCTAGTTTCTGGAAGTGTTTGGGAAGGATTAGAAGGTATAGTCTCATTGAAGGAGGTATGTGCTAACTAGCTTTATGTCAACTTGTCCCAAGCTATAGTCACTTGAGAGGAGAAAATCTCAAATGGGAAATTGTCTCCATAAGACTGGCATATAGGCAAGCCTGTAGGAAATCTTAGTAATTGATGGGGGAGGGCCCAATCCATTGTGGGTGGTGCCACTCTGGGCTGGTGGGCGTGGGCTCTGGAAGAAAGCAGGTTGAGCAAGTCATGAGGAGCAAGTCAGGAAACAGCACTCTTCCATGGCTTCTGCATCTTGTCTGCCTCCATGTTCCCACCCAGTTTGAATTCCTACCTTGGTGTCCCTTAAGAGACTGTAATTCTGGATGTTTAAGCCAAATAAACCCTTTCCTGCTTTGGTCATGGTGTTTCATCACAGCAATAGTAACTCTTCATAAGACAAGGTGTGTCCCTGGAGGTGGGCTTTGAGGTTTCAAAAGACTCCTGCCATTCCTAGTTCCTCTCTATCTGCCTACTGTTGTGGATTAACATGAAAGCTCTGGACTCTACCACCTTTTGCAGACACAATTTAGCCCTTTTTCTCCACTCCTCTCAGCTTTCCTTTCTAGCCCATTTCTATCACTTTGTGTCAACTACCAAGCTGAAGAAACACTGTCTTCCAGGACCCACAGTAGCCACAGTGGGCTGGGACTCAGCTAGGTGATGCTCATTATCTCTCCTGTCCTCTGTTATAGTCTCTTCAAACTTACTCTTAGTCCTATAAAAGCCTGCTTGTGGGGTCCTCTCCTCCCCATCTCCATTCCCTGGGACTCTGCCTCTGGCTCCCCTCGCTCTTTCCTGAGGCCCTTCTCAGGATTTTCCTCTGAGCACATCTCCCTTCCTTTCTGTCAACTGCTGACCTTCCAAACATCTTCTATGGGGGACCCAGAGCCACCACAATTGCCTAGGATCCAGAGACGGCAACAGCAACCAAAGAACAGAACACCCACCTAACAGAGACAAGACCAGACACTGACACCAAGAAACACATTAAGCATCATAACTCCAGATACCTGAGCCCCAGCACGGGAATGAAAACGTGAACAGCCAAGATAATAAACCTCCACCAGAAGCAAATAGCCTTATTGCAGAAGGCTCTGAGAAATACAATATAGCTCAAGCAGAAGACAGGGACCTCAAAATAGCAATTAGGTATATGTTCAATGACCTTAAAGAAGATTTGAATAAGTCCCTTGATGAAGTTCATGAAAACAGGAATAGTTGAATGAAATAATAAAGCCAATTTAAGACTTAAAAGCAGAAATTAACAAAGAAAACCCAACCTGCAATAAAACTGTAATGAAGAACTAAGGATGTAAAAAAAAAAAAAACCCACAGAGGTAAGTCTCACAAACAAATTACAAGATATGGAAGACAGAATCTCAGGTGTTGAAGACAAAGTAGATGAAATAAATAACTCTGTCAAAGAAAATGTCAAATCTAAAAAATCTACAGGCACAAAACATCCAGGAAATCTGGGATGCCAAAAACACCAAACCTATGGATCATCTATATAGAGGAAGCAAAAGAAACCCAGTACAAAAGCACAGAAAGTATTTTCAACAAAAACAATAGAATAAAATTCCCCCAATCTAAAGAAAGAGATGCCTATGAACATATAAGAATCATGAAAAACACCAGATAGAGAGAACCAGAAAAGGAATTCTACAAGACACCTATTAATCAAAACACTAAATGTACAAAACAGAAAAAGGTGATATTAAAAGCTGCAAGGGGAAAGAACCAAGTCACATATAAAGGCAGATATATTAGAATAATACCTGACTTCACAATGGAGACTCTGGAAATCTGAGGGCCTAGATGGATATTCTAGAAACTCTGAGAGGCCACAGATACCAGCTCAGACTATTATATCCAGCAAAACTATCAATCATAATTGATAGAGGAAAAAAAATTCCATGATAAAATCAAATTTAGGCAATTTCTATCTACCAATCCAACTGTATAGAAGTCACTAGAAACAAACGAACATTCTTTCTTCTCAGTAGTCCCTGGAACTTCTTCTAAAATTGATCACATACTAGGACACAAATCAAGTCTAGAGTCTCAACAGATATAAGAAAATTGAAATAACATCCTGCATTCTATCTGAGCACCATGGATTAAAGCTGGATATCAACAACAGAAACTACACAAACTCATGGAAACTGAACAACTCACTACTGAATGAAAAAATGGACCAAGACAGAAATAAAGAAGAAAATTAAAAACTTTTTAAAATTAAATAAAAATACAACATACCCAAAATTATGGGACATTATGAAAGCAGTTCTAAGAAACAAGTTCATATAACTTAGTTTTAAAACGGGAGGGATAGCCTGATGGTAAGGTCCTATTGTTGAGACAACACAGAAGTTAGATAGGTGGGGAAAACTAAACTGAATGCTCCCTGGTCATGGACTCTAACCCTCTGAAACCGTACATTCCAAATAAAACCTTTATTCTTTAAGTTTTCTTGACTATAGTGTTGATGCGGGAATCCCCTCTGTATGCTGTGAGTATGTTTTATTACCATTGGTTAATAAAGAAGTTGTTCAGCCCATGGCAGGGCAGAATAAAGCAAGGCAGAAAATCTCAACAGAGCTGTAGAGAGAGAGTAGGAAGAATCAGGGAGCTGCCATGTAGCTGCTGAAGAAAACGGATGCTGGAACCTTACCCAGTAAACTGCAGCCTCATGGTGATACACAGAATAATAGAAGTGGGTTAACTTAGAGTTAGTTAATAAGAAGCCTGAGCTAACAGGCCAAGCAGTGCTGCAATTAACACAGTTTCTGTGTGATTATTCGGGTCTGGGTGGCCGAGAACAAAAGCGCAGTCTCCGCCTACAGAGTGTGGCTTCACAGCAACAGAAGAGTAACTACGACACCAGCCAGCCTTATCAAAACAGTTGTGTAATTTACCTGACTAGAATAGGCAGGTTCTGACGAGATTTGAGGCCCACTCCACAAGAGGGAATTTATCCTTAATGCTGTAAACCCCATCAAAAGCCCATGGCTAGAGAGGCCACAGGCTCCAGTGGAAAAGCTGCTGCTTTTGTCTTATTAAATGGAAGTGACACATCTATCAAACTCCTGTCTAAAACTTGTGCTTTTACTCCCACCCTTGGCCAGAGAAGCTTCTCTTTGCAGTGGGAGACAGTTAATGCAAAGACTTATGACTGGTCAAAGTGTTGAGAATACTGACAGTGAGGGTTCAGTTCTGAATGCTACACGAGCATGACCTCCATCAAAACTCAGGGAACACCATGCAAGGAGTGGAAAGAATGTCCGAGGAAGGAGCCGCCCATTGCAGTGTGCTGTCTTCTGAGTAAGACATGACCATTGCACCCAGGAACTCTCCACAGCTATGGTTACTTGCTCAAGACCTGCACAAGACAGATCCCATCAATACTACATCATGGAATCCAGAGAAACTCGCAAGATCCAACACTTTCTTGAGAATTTATAAGCAAGAGATGATGTCTGGGAAATGGGGAGATACCTTCAGTCATGTGGCCCTTGGTAAGATGTCAATGCTCCCTCAAAGCTCCTCCAAGTAACTAAAATCACTAGTTCACTCCCCAAAGGGCATGCAAGGAGAGGATAATCCATTGTCGAGGATAATTAATACATGCTAATCAAAAACTTACAAACCAGTTTATCGCTACCAAGAGAACAGAGCAAAAGTCTTCCAGCAAAGATAAGAAATCATTTTTAAGCACCAGAGATCATAGAGCTGAAGAACCCAGTGGTAAAACGGAAGACTCCATTAGAACGGTACAGCAGCAGCTTGGATCAAGAGGGGGAAAGTGGGATCAAAGTCAAAGATGAGCGGCTGTAATGACAGTTGGCGGAGCCAGCGCTTTCAAGAATGAAGACAGTGCATCCTGGGCTGAGATCTGGGACTCAGGAGAAGCAATGAGCCCAGAGGGTGGTGTGTCCTCTCTGAGGTGAGTGTCCTAACAAACAGGCCCAAGAGAAAACTCTTGTACAAGTTCTGCATGGTGGGGATATGGCAAGCTGAAGGACATCTGTGAACTAAGAAGCAGGTGTCAATCAGACACTAAACTACACTTTTACCTTGGACTCCTTAGCCTCTATAAGAAATTGGTATTCACTTTGAGCCTGTGGAACGTTGTCATAGCAACTGAAGCAGGCCAAGCAGTGGAGCACTTGGGGGTGATTTGAGAATGTGAAAAGAACAGAAAGAACCAAAAGCCACACTTAAGTTCAGAACAGATGAAATCTGCGGAAGTGCATACCTGTATTCTAGAAACCCAAAACATAGCATGAAAGAGGAATTTAACGAATTCACATTTGGAGCCGGGGAGGCGGAACAGTCAGTAAACTGCTTTTTGTACAAGCGTTGAGGACCTGAGTTCAATCCCCACAACTTGCATAAAAAGCTGACTATGGTGACAGGTCTAATCTCAGCCCTGGAGATGGAGACAGGAGCATCCCTGGAGCTCACTGGCCAGCCACACTAGCCTGCTGAGTAAGTCCCTGATCCCTGTGAGAAACCCTCTGTCAAAAATCAAGGTGTATGGCACCTGAGGAACAAAGCCAATGTTTACTGAAACAACACACACATACACACACACATACACGTGCACACACATGTGCACACACACATTCACATTTGGATACACAATACTGAAATTATGAAAAGTCAAACACAGAGAATTTTGAAAGCCTAAGAAGGTGACCTCACTAAGCATATCTGCGGCTTTTTTTCTCAGCAGGAACCAGAAACAGTAGCATTATATCTTTAAAGCACTAAGAAAAGTGCTTCCTACTAACAAAACTATAGAGGCACGATAAAGCCTTTCCCAGGCCACAGAAGCAGGAGAGTCATAGCCACAGCTGCATGGCTGGAAGGCTGCACAGTGTGTTCAAGTCAGAGAGGCTGCTGAGTGGCAGCGCCGCAGTGTGAAGGGGTCTGACACTCGGTGGCAAAACATTTCTACACAAAGCAATGCAGTGTATTGCTGTGTCAGTGCTCATGATATTTCAATTTTAGTAGAAAAGTCTTAAAAATCATTCAAAATAACTATAATGTACATGTATATTAGAGAATATACACCTGGGAATGGGCGGGGCTGGGGAGAGGATTCAGTGATAGAATCGCTCAGCTCTACAAGCCCGATGAGCTGAGTTTGGGTTCCCAGCACCCACGTAAAGAGCCAGGCATGGCCACACATGTCTGTAAGCCAGTGTTCGCCAGGGGAAGCAGGGACAGGAGGGTGGCTGCGTCTCAGTATCTGCAGTCTTAGCTGAATGATGGTGAAACTGAGGGTCAGTGAGAGAGCCCACCTCAAGGGACAAAGGAAGAGGGCGGCAGAGGATGCCTGATGGGAGAATAGCATGGCGATCCTTGTGCCCACAGACCCCACAGAAGCCAGGAATGCTGAGCCGCAGCACTGGCTTTTCCAATGGGAAAGAAGTAAAGCAAAAACAACAAACAAACAAACAAAAGAAAACAAAAAACAACAAACAAAAAAGACTGTTCTTCCATCCAGAAAGCTAGGAATCAGAAGTGATTAACGACTTAGTGACCTGTTTTCATCTGTTGGGCCAGGCCATATCAAGCTCCTACAACCAGGACTGTAAGTGGGTAGTAATCTAAATGACCCTTACAGCCAGGGGCTCCCCAGCCAGAACCAGAGATACCTAATAATCTAAATGATCTTTATAGCCAGAGGCTCCCCAACCTCCAACAACCAGGAGGAGGTTAATAGCCCAGATGACCTCTATGCTATCTGTACAACCATCACCAGGTCAGAGCCTTCCCTAGACCCTTAAGCTAGTACAGGGATCCCTATCTCTAGAACCCATCTTTTGGAAGAAATTACATGAACCCTGAGTCAAGTTTGAATGTAAATATACGTCCATGTACAACGGAATTTGTGTTACACCAGGAAATATTTTGTCCAAATAATAAACCACCTGATCTCAGACTCCCCGAAGTCTTGCTCCAGGTAGAAAAGTTAATCTGAACCAAGTTTCATTCTCATCTATTTGGGTCCTCTTCTCTGCCTGACACTTGCAGAGATCCCCTTAGATGCTCAATGTCCTCCTCTGGCCCCCACATGTGCTCACAGAGGCACATGCACCTGCACATACATGTACACACATACATAGACCACACACAAAGATCAATAATACAATGAATGGATATAGGGGAATTGAACTTAATATGTAATCCATTTGCATGACTGTTTTTACCTAGACACACTTGATGTGAGCTTCAACATAATTACAAAACTCTCGAATCTAAGACGGTGGCTGTGTGGGTCTCATAGTGTAACTGTGTAAAGGATTCAATAAAGCACAAAGTTAGCAAGAAAGGAAAAAGTAAGACTAACAAAAAATAGTTCACAACATGACAATAGCAATGTCTTTCCTACCATTGACTGCTAGTGGAATAACCGTCCCCAAAAGAGATAGAGTGGTTGAGCCAGTGAAAAGCAATGCTGCACAGTATGTCAAAGGAATGAAGGGATAGGGTGGGAAGCACAGAAGTCACCAAAAGAGAACAAGTCAGGTATATTTACAGCAGGCAAAACAATTGTTTATGTCAAAAACTTCCATGATATACAGAAAGACATTATACAATTACAGAAAAGTCAAACCATCAAGAAGATAAAAATATAAACAAACTCTAACATCAACAGCATAAAACACACAAAGCAAGCCAATTAGTGGTGGCTCATGCCTTTAATCCCAACACTCAGGAGGCAGAGGTAGGCAGATCTCTGTGAGTTTGACGCCAGCCTGGTTTACAAGAGCTAGTTCCAGGAAAGGCTCCAAAGCTACACAGAGAAACCCTGTCTCAAAAAACCAACACACACACACACACAAAGCAGACACCGACCAGACAAGGCAAAAAGAGACAGTAGCATAATAATAGGATACTTGGACACAGGACTTCCAGTAATGCACAGTAAACCCAGAAAGAATGATAAAGTAGGGCCTACGCAGTACTCTGATAACATAGTGAACAGGCGTGTGCTTTACCCAACAGTGACAGAACACACTCTCTTCACTGAACACAGATATGATGACATGCCAGTTCCAAGATATGTCCACAAAGATAAGAAGGCTCAATCATAGCAAGTGGGTTTTATTTCAATCACAGTGTAATGAAACTAGAAATTAGTGGCAGAAGAAAAACTAGAAAATCCATATTTTTGTGAGAAGTAAGCATGTTCTTACACAGTGTGCAACAGAGAAGTAAAAAATAAATTAGAAAATACCACCACAAGACAAGTGAAAATAAAGATCTAGAGCAGTAAAGCACATGGGCTACAACAGACATATGAAAACAGGAGGTTTCATATTTATGTGAAATATCTGCACTGAAAAGGAATGCTCTAGAAAGTAAAGCAAAGCAAGCCCAAGGGAACAGAAGGCAATGACAAACACTAAAGTAGATATAAACAAAACAATAGAGAGATCGACAGAATTCTGATTTATATTTGAGAAGATACAGTTAATAAACCTTTAAGTCAACTAAGACAAAAATGAATAAAATCAGTAGCTAACGAAGAAATGCTCAAATTAATGCCGCAGAAACACAAGGAGCCACAGAGACCTGCTATGAACTATTCTGCACTAACAAACTGGAAGGCACTGATTCATTCCCAGGACTGGGTACCCTGCCAATACTAAATCCTAGTGAGTTCTTTATTGTTTTTAATTGAGCTGTACAAGTCTTCTCCACTCCCCTCCCACATTCCCCATGAACCCATGCTCTCAATTTACTCAGGAGAGCTTGTCTTTTTCTCCTTCTTAGGCACTATACCCCAGGCCCCACACCTGTGGTCACCATCCCATATGTCTAGCTCTTCTAGGAACTTCTTTGTAGTCTAGAATATCTGGGGTTATGGACTGAAGGCTAGTTATCCTTTGTTTTATGTCTAAAAGCCACTTATGAGTGAGTACATATTCTGTTTGTCTTTCTGGGTCTGGGTTACCTCACTCAGTAAGGTTTTTACTAGTTCTGTCAATTTGCCTGCAAATTTCAAGACATCATTATTTTTTACTGCTGAGTAGTACTCCATTGTGTAAATGTGCCACATTTTCCTTATCCATTCTTTAGTTGAGGGGCATCTAGGTTGTTTCTAGGTTCTGGCTATTATGAATAATGCTGCTATGAACATAGTTCAGCACATGTCCTTGTGGTATGATTGAGCATCCTTTGGGTATATGCCCAAAAGTGGTATTGCTGGGTCTTGAGGTTGATTGACTCCTAATTTTCTGAGAAATCACCATAATGATTTCCAAAGTAACCGTACAAGTTTGCACTCCCACCAGCAAGGGAGTTTGCTCCCCTTACCCCACATCCTCTCCAGCATAAGCTGTCATTGGTGTTTCTGATCGTGGCCATTCTTACAGGTGTAAGATGGAATTTCAGAGTTGTTTTGATTTGCATTTCTCTGATGACTAAGGATGCTGAACATTTCCTTAAGTTTCTTTCAGCCATTTGAGATTTCTCTCTTGAAAGTTCTCTGTTTAGGTCTGTACCCAATTTTTATTAGATTATTTGTTCTTTTGATGTCTAGTTTCTTGAGTTCTTTGTATATTTTGTAGACCAGTCATCTGTCAGATGTGGGCTTGGTGAAGTCTTTTTCCATTCTGTAGGCTGTCGTTTTGTCTTGTTGACCGTGTCCTTTGCTTTACAGAAGCTTCTCAGTTTCAAGAGGTCCATTTGTTAATTGTTGTTCTAGGAAGTGGTTCCCTGTGTCAACGCGTTCAAGGTTACTTCCCACTTGCTCTTCTATGAGGTTCAGTGTGTTTGGTTTTATGTTGAGGTCTTTGATCCATTTGGACTTGAGTTTTGTGCACGGGGATAGATATGGATCTATTTGCATTTTTCTACATGTTAATATCCAGTTATGCCAGTAGTATTTGTTAAAGATGCTTTCTTTTTTCCATCTTATAATTTTAGCTTTTTTGTCAAAAATCAAGTATTCATAGGTGTGTGGATTGATATCCAGGTCTTCAGTTTGATTTCATTGGTCCACCTGTCTGTTTTTATGGCAATACCAAGCTGCTGTAGCTCTGTAGTAGAGTTTGAAGTCAGAGATGGTGATGCCTCCAGGAGTTCCTTTATTGGACAGGACTGTTTTGGCTATCCTGGGTTTTTTGTTTTTCCGTATGAAATTGCATATTGTTTTTTCGAGGTCTGTGAAGAATTATGTTGGGATTTTGATGGGCATTGCATTGAATGTGTAAATTGCTTTTCATAAGATTGCCATTTTAATATGTTAATTTTACCATTCAAGAGCATGGAAGATCTTTCCATTTTCTGGTATCTTCTTTGACTTCCTTCTTCAAAGATTTAAAGTTCTTGTCATGCCAGTCTTTCACTTGTTTGGTTAGTGTTATCCCAAAATATTTTATGTTATTTGTAGCTATTGTGAAGGGTGATGTTTCTCTGGTTTCTTTTTTAGCCCATTTATCATCTGTATATAGGAAAGCTACTGATTTTTTTTAGTTAATCTTGCATCCTGCTATATTACTGTAGGTATTTATCAGTTGTAGTTTTCTGATAGAATTTTAGGGGTCACTTATGTAAACTATCATATCATCAGCAAATAGTGAATGTTTTACTTCTTCCCAATTTGTATCCCCTTGATATCCTTTTGTTGTCTTATTGCTCTAGCTAGAACTTAAAGTATTATATTGAATAGATATGAAGAGAGTGGACAGCTTTGTCTTGTTCCTGATTTCAGTGAGATCGCTTTGAGTTTCTCTCCATTTAGTTTGATGTTGGCTGATAACTTGCTGTATATTGCCTTTATTATGTTTAGGTATGTTTCTTGTGTCTCTGCTCTTTCTAAGACCTTTATCATGAATGGGTGTTGAATTTTGTCGAAAGCTTTTTTAGCATCTAATGAGATAATCATGTGGTTTTTTTTTCTTTCAGTTTGTTTATATGGTGGATTATATTGATAAATTTTCATATGTTGAACTACCCTTGCATCTCTGGGATAAAGCCTACTTGGCCCTGGCAGATGATTTTTCTGATGTGTTCTTGGATTTGTCTTGTCAGTATTTTATTGAGTATTTTTGCATCTATGTTCATGAGGGAGACTGGTGTGTAATTCTCTTTCTTAATAGTGTCTTTGTGTGGCTTTGGTATCAGGACAACTGTAGACTCATAGAAAGAGTTTGGCAATGCTCCTTCTGTTTCCACTGTGTGGAACAATTTGAGAAGTATTAGTATTAGTTCTTCTTTGAAAATCTGGTAGAATTCTGCACTGAAACTATCTGGTCCTGAGACTTTTTTTTCATGGTTGGGAGAATTTTGATGACTATGTCTATTTCCTTAGAAACTATAGATCTATGAAATTTGCTTATCTGGTCTTGATCAAATTTTTGTATGTGATAATTATCCAGAAAATTGTCCATTTCCTTTAAGTTTTCCAATTTTTGTGGAGTACAGGCTTTTGAAGTATGACCAGATGATTCTCTTGATTTTCTTCATGTCTGTTGTTATGTCCCCCTTTTCATTTCTGATTTTGTTAATCTGAATATTCTCTCTCCCCCTTTTGGTTAGTTTGGATAAGAATTCATCTATTTTGTTGATTTTCTCAAAGAACCATCTCTGTCTTATTGATTCTTTGTATTTTTTTCTTTGTTTCTATTTTGTTGATTCAGCTCTCAGTTTGATTATTTCCTATCATCTAGTGTGATAGATAGATTTCATATCATCTGGGTGAGCTTGCTCCTTTTTGTTCTAGGGCTTTGAGTTTTGTTAATTTGCTAGTGTGAGATTTTTCCAGCTTCTTTATGTAGGCATTTATTGCTATGAGCTTTTCTCTTAGCACTGCTTTCATTGTGTCCCATAAGTCTGGGTATGTTGTATGATCATTTTCATTAAATTTTAGGAAGCCTTTAATTTCTTTCCATTTCTTCATTGACTCAATAGTGATTCAGTTGAGCATTGTTCATTTTCCATGAGTTTGTGGGCTTTCTGCAATTAGTGTTGTTAAATTCTAACTTTAAGCTATGATGGTCCAATAAGACACAGGGGGTTATTCCAATATTTTTGTATCTGTTGAGATTTGATTTGTTACCAAGTATGTGGTTGATTTTGGAGAGGATCCATGAGGTGCTGAGAAGTGGGTATATGCTTTGTGCTTGGGTGAAATGTTCTATAGATGTCTGTTAAGCTCATTTAAGTCATAACATCTTTATCTCTCTATTAAGTTTCTGTCTGGAAAAAACCTGTCCATGGTGAGAGTGGGGTGTTGAAATCTCTCACTGTTAGTGTTTGGGGCTTGATGTGTTATTTGAGCTTCAGTAATGTTTCTTTTACATATGAGGGTGCTCTTGTATTTGGGGCATAGGTGTTCAGAATAGAGACTTCATCTTGATGGATTTTTCCTGTGATGAATATGAAATGACCTTCTTCATTTCTTTTGACTAATTTTAGTTTGAAGTCTATTTTGTTAAATATCAGGATAGCTACACCAGCTTGTTTCGTAGGTCCATTTGATTGGAAAATCTTTTCCCAACTCTTTACTCTGAGGTGATATCTGTCTTTGTAGTTGATGTATATTTCTTGTAGGCAGAAGAAGGATAGATTCTGTTTCTGGATCCAATATGTTATCCTATGTCTTTTTATAGGTGAATTGGGCTTATTGATATTAAGGGATATTAATGATCAATGATTGCTAGTTCCTGTTATTTTTGGTTTTGTTGGTTGTGTTATGTGTGTGTTTCTCTTCTTTTGGATTTGCTGGTGCAGAATTATCTATTGCCTGTGTTTTTGTGGGTATAACTAACTTCCTTGGGTTGGAGCTTTCCTTCTAGTACTTTCTATAGGGATGGATTTGTGAATAAGTATTAATAAAATCTGGTTTTGTCATGGAATATTTTGTTTTCTCCATCTATGTTGATCAAAAGTTTTTCTGGATGTTGTAGTCTGGGCTGGCATCTGTGATCTCTTAGTGTCTGCATAACGTTTGACCAGGACCTTCTGGCTTTCATTGTCTCCATTGAGAAGTCAGGTGTGATTCTGGTGGGTCTGCCTTTTATATGTTACTTGATCTTTTTCCTTTGCAGCTCTTAATATTCTTTCTTTATTCTGTATGTTTAGTGTTTTGATTATTATGAGGTGAGAGGGCTTTCTTTTTTGGTCTAGTTTATTTGACTTTTTTGAAAGCTTCTCATATTTTCATAGGCATGTCCTTTAGGTTGGGAAAGTTTTCTTC
Source organism: Ondatra zibethicus (assembly GCA_004026605.1). NCBI lineage: Eukaryota > Metazoa > Chordata > Mammalia > Rodentia > Cricetidae > Ondatra > Ondatra zibethicus. The sequence goes on along the minus strand of PVIU01002353.1, from coordinate 44,378 downwards.
TATGAATATTTTGAATATATTTTCTGTGCCTTTGAGCTGGACTTCTCCTTCAATTCCTATTATTCTTCAGCTCGGTCTTTCCATGCTGTCTCAGATTTCTGGAATATTTTGTGTTAAGAATTTGTTGGATTTAATATTTTCTTTGACTAATGAATCTATTTCCTCTATCATATCTTCAACGCCTGAGATTCTCTCTTCCATCTCTTGTATTCAACTGGTTATGCTTGCATCTATAGTTTCTGATTGTTCATCCAGATTTTACATTTCCAGATTTCCCTTATTTGTTTTTTTTTTATGTGTCTATTTCAGTTTTCAAGTCTTAAACTGTTTCTTTCATCTGTTTGATTGCTTTTTCTTGTTTTTCTTTAAGGAATTTGCTGATTTCTTCCAATTTTTTATTTGTCTTTTCCTCCATTTCTTTAGGGGAATTTTTCATTTTCTCTTTAAGGGCCTCAAAAATCTTCATAAAGTTATGTTTAAGGTCATCTTCTTCTGCTTCATCTGAATTGGGATGTTCAGAACCACTAGTTTCTGGTGGTTCTGTAATTGTTCTTGATATTGCTGAGCACATTCTTACCCCGTTGTCTACTTATCTCTTCCTCCAGTCGGAACAGGTGGAGCCTGTGTTTCTAGGGGGTCCCTTCTACAATTTGTGTAGTTGGGTTCTGTGGCTCCATTGACTGCTCCTTCAGGTGAAGGCAGAGCAGAGCCTTTGGTGATCGTTTCCTCCAGGTGCCTACAGGCCCAAGGTTCAGATGGTGACTTCTCCAGGTGCAGGCCGGGTTGAGGTTGAGGCTCTGGTCGTCAGATGATTTCTGGAGGCCACTGCTGTCGTTGAGCCCCCCTCTACCCCGTGCTGCTCATGCTTCTCCTCCCTCCCAGCAGCCTGGCCTGGGCAATCAGAGTGATTTCTAAATTCTGTTTGAGTTTATTATAAAGAAGTACAGGTCTGAGAAAGTCTCATTACTACACAGGGACTGGATTAGTAATCCGAATACGTGTGTGTGTGTGTGTGTGTGTGTGTGTGTGTGTGTGTGTGTGTATGCCCAGAATCAGATGGTTCCATGAAAGAATTATGTCAAAATTTTGAAGAGCTCATGTCAATCCTTCTCAAACTTTGCCAAAAGAGAAAAGGGGCTCAGGGTTAATCCAAACTCAGCTTTGAAGGCCAAAATTGCCTTGATAGAAAAGGATACAGAAAGAAGAGAAAATCACAGGCCTCTATTCCTGGTAAATGTAGGTTCAAAACACCACAGCTAAATGCTGTCAAAATGAACCCAGAAGTGAACACAACAGCAAGAACGAGCATGATCTGTCACAGGCAAGGATGGCTCAATATGACAACAGTGAGTGTGATACACACAACTGGCTAAAAGGGAACGGTGGCCATTGTCTCCACAGATGTAGAAAAGGCATTTGATCACATTGAACACCCTTTGACAAGTAAGAACTTAGCAGACTAGAAATAGAAAAAAATTACTCCAATATAAAGAAAGTGGTGTGAAGAGCCTACAGTGAACTTCAAATGCGTCCTAGAGTGTGGCATTTGAGCCACACTCCCAGTTGTATAATTTTTTAGCAAGGAAAAACACCCAAATGGACATTTTTCTGAGATGAGATGCAAGAGCTCACCAAGATGATAAGATGCCAAGTGATACTCCTCATGCTTCAGTGACAAGTATGGAAACAGAAAGAGAAGTCCTAGAAAGAATTTGGGGAATGGAATTCTAGAAAGAATGGAATTCTAGCACACAGTTGACGGAAATGGAGAATATTGCCAATCCAGGAAGATAACATGGAGAGTGCTCCAAAAAACAAAACGAACAAACACAACAAGTCCCATGGAATCCAGAAATCCTATGAAAGGTATTTGTCTTCATACTTTAAGTAGGATTTCCGAGAACTTTGACACTTGTTGTTTATTAAAGCATTGTTCACAGCACCTAAAATATGGAAATAATGTAAATGTCCATTGATCAATGATTCTAGAGAGAAAATGTACTACATACATGCATTATAATATTACTCAGCCTTAAAAATAAAAAAGTCTATGGTGTGTAACATTGCAGGTGGAAGTTGTGACTGACAGCGTGCTAAGTGGGATATTCCACTCAGGGAGAGAACTATCACAGGCCGCTGCCTGCAGGAGGCAGCTCACATGGTCGATTGCACAGAAGCAAACAGGATTTCCAGTTACCTGGCTTTCTCTGTTCACCGGTGGGAAGTTCCAAAACTTAAGGTTCACAGAAAATGATACAAATAGAAAGAGGAGCTGAGGCGTGAGCCAGGCACGCTGATCTGGGATGCTCAGCTTCTTGTCCGATAAGCATATGACCCCCAGCAGGTTAAAGTTCATGCTGCCTGATGACCTGAGAGCAATTCCTAGGACCCATATGGCACAAGGAGAAATTCAACTCCCTCAGGTTGTCGTCGGATCTCCACACATTCACTGTAGCATGCAAACACACGCGTGCACACGCGCACACACACACACACACACACGAGTAAATTTAAAAAATGAAATTAAAAAAATTTAAGGTTATTCTAAGAAGAGGAAAAGGACCCTAGAGAATACTGGACATAAGATGGCTTTTCTAAGGAACTGTCTGGCCTCTTTCACAAGGGACAGCCGCATTTCTTCTCATTCTGAAATCTAAATAATAAAGCTAACATTCTACCAGATAGAAGTCTGTCACTCGGAACCTCCTGGTCAGCTGTGAAGGGAGTAGGATTCTCAGTAAGATACACACTGGCTAAGAGGAAGTCAGTTTTCTCCAGTGGAGTCTCACTGGGTATGTCAGTGACACACCAGGGCAGGCCCCATGCTGAGGAGGATTGACCAACTCAAAACAAATTTCCTGAGTTTGTTTTGATTTTCATGGACTTTTGTTTTGTCTTAGCATTTTTTCCACTAATTAATTAAATTTTTCTAGCCCGATCACATATTTCCATCCCTCCTTCCTCTCCCCAAGTCCCTCCCCACAACCTTCCCCCATCTACTCCTCCTCTCTTCTCTTCAGAAAAGGGCAGGCTTCCCACGGATATCAGCCAGCCATCGCATATCAAGTTGCAGTAAGAGCAGGTACCACCTCTCCTATTAAGGCTGGAAGAGGCAGGCCAGTAGGAAGAAAGGGTCCCCAAAGCAGGAAACAGAGTCAGAGACAGCCCCTGCTCCCACTGTAGGAGTCCCACACGAAGACCAAGCTACATAACTGTCACATACAGAGAGAGGACCTATGTCAGTCCCATGCAGGCTCCCTGGCTGTCACTTCAGTCTCTGTGAGCCCCTGTGAGTTCAGGTTACTTGATTTTGTGGGTTTTCTTGTAGTGTCCCTGACCCCTCTGGCTCCCATAATCCTTCCTCCCCCTCTTCCACAGGATTTCCCGAGGTTTTTATTTTGCCTTATTGGGGTTTTGATTTTTATTTTCTGCTTTGTTTATTTGTTTCTATTTTGAGAACGAGGAAAGGAAGGTGAAGTTGGGTAGGTAGGGTGGGAGGAGCCAGGAAGAGCTGGGGGAGGGGAAACCATGATTAGGATATGTTTTATGGAAGTTTATAACCCAACAAATGTGGCTCACGTGGGAACTTGTGGGAGCTAGTGGTGCTTCGTGTCCTACAGCTGGGCCTCAAGTGTTGGGTGTGGAGGCTTGGCCAGCAGAAATCAGCACCTATAGTTCTGGAGGCCAGAACTCTGCAGTCAGTACCACTGACCACAAAGTCAGTCCAGAGACTGCAGCGAGCATCCTCTTTCCCTCCTCTAGACTTCAGTTCTTGGAGCTAGCAGCTCTCCTGGACTTGCGGTCACCTCCCGCCTGTGCCTTGCTTCCCTTTACTTTCCTCTCCATGTGTTGAAATCTCTCTGGCCTCCTCCTATAAGGAGAAAAGTGGTGTGCAGGGTCAGTGCCCCACCTGAAGATTTTTTCTTTGGCTTCTTCAGGCAAGGTTTCTCTGTGTAGCCCTGGAACTCACTCTGTAGACCAGGCAGGCCTTGAACTCAGAGAGCTACCTGTCTCTGACTCCAGGGTAATGGGATTAAAGTTGTGCACCACTACCGTCCAGCTAAGAATCTTTTTGTTGTTGTTGTTGTTTTGTTTTGTTTGTTTGTTTGTTTGTTTTCAAGACAGGGTTTCTTTGGAGCCTGTCCTGGAACTAGCTCTTGTAGACCAGGCTGGTCTCGAACTCACAGACATCCACCTGCCTCTGCCTCCTGAGTGTTGGGATTAAAGGTGTGCACCACCACTGCCCAGCCCAGCTAAGAATCTTAATCAAATTCACAGAGACATTTTTCTGTACATGTACAGGCTCCAAAGATTAGTACTTGGGTCTAGCCTGCTCTAAGTAGCAAGGGCTCCGCTGTTAGGAAAGGTCCAGACTCAGAATAGACCGAGAAACCTCTGAATGCCAGATGTCCTAGAGATGAATGAAAGCCCAGATCTCTCTTGGGTCTGAAGATGGATCACACGTGTCTATTTTTCTTGATGTTTTAGGGAAACACCTGAAAAGGTAAGCCACTGTAATTAGTTTCATGCATTAAAGTTTTGCTCAAGTTAATTCTCCTGCAAACTGCATCTAATTTAATTTACACCACAAATTTGACTGATTCTGAAAAATTCCTTCCGTGTTTATAGAATTCTAAGGAAAAGTGCCAATCTAATTATACTCATTCAGAAGAGAGAGTGCCTCTTTCCACACCAGGGACGTGACAGAAGGACAGGCCCATATGAGCAGGACACAAAGTGCTCACTCAGATTGCTGTAGGAAGAATCCTCAAACCGAGGAGATGAAGAGAAGGGCTGCAGAGATAACATCCCACTGTGCTCTACCCCACACACACCCGTGGACACTATCCCAATGCTTACACATAGAACAACCACAGAGCCACTGCACTGTACCACACACACACACACACACACACACACACACACCCGTGGACACTATCCCAATGCATACGCATAGAACAACACAGAGCCACTGCACTGTACCACACACACACACACACACACACCCGTGGACACTATCCCAATGCTTACAGAGCTACTGCACTGTACCACACACACACATACACACACCCGTGGACACTATCCCAATGCATATGCATAGAACCACAGAGCCACTGCACCGTACCACACACACACACACACACACACACCCATGGTCACTATCTCAACGCATATGCATAGAACAACCACAGAGCCACTGCACCATACCATACAGATACACACACACCCGTGGTCACTATCCCACATGCACAGGTATATAACAACCACAGAGCCACTGCACTATACCCCCAACACACACACACACACACACACACACACACACACACACACACACACACACACACCCATAGTCACTATCCCACAGGCACCTGTAGGAAACACAGAAAAGCATTCATTCCTCCCAAAAGAAAAAACAGTCAGAGTGGTATCTGATTTACTGATTTACTTCCAAGATGCTGGCATCTCTCTTCCAATCCTAAAGGCCAGGTCTAATCAAATGTCCTAGTCTCAAATCACAGCAGGGCTTTTCATCCAGTCCTGGGGATGGAAGCTCTCTGCCACTGAGCTATACCTCCCAGCCATTTTTTGCACTTGGTATTTTGTGACAGGATTTCACCAAATTGCCCAGGCTGGCCTTGAGTCTGCGGCCTCCTGCCTCGGTTCTTCTAGCAGTTTGGATGACAGGCCCTCATCTCCAAGACAGGCATCCCCAAGACAGGCATCCCCATAACAGGGTCCATTCCCACAACAGTCCCCCATCCCCACGACAGCCCCTCATCCCCATGACAGACCCCCATCCCCATGACAGGATCCATCCGCATGACAGGATCCATCCCCTGACAGGCCCCTATCTCCCAACAGGCCCCCATCCCCAATGACGAGCCCCCATCCCCATGATAAGCCCCCATCCCCATGACAGGCCCCATTCCTACCACAGGCCCCATTCCCAGGCTCTGTCAATAAGACTACCTCTTAAGATTTTGCCTAGAGTTAGCAGCTTCTCTGTGTATGTCTCCTGAATTACAAAATGGGAGTAGAGAACCCCATTTCATAAAGCTGTCTTAAACACTACACAAATGCAAAATGCCCTATCAAGAGCATGGGTTAGCACTCAGTTTAACAGTTTAGATATGGAAATACACTGGCAATCCAAGCCCCACTCCTAGGAGCTTCCTCCATAGGAAGGGAAAGACCACAGGTAAGTTTTCAATGGCCACATCACTTACCAGGGGGGCAGCTAGAGTGGGGAGGGCTGCAAGACATTGTATACCTCTAAGAAATTTTCAAAGTATAAATTTTAAAAATAACAATAGATTTATTTACAGAAAAAAAAACATTTACTGAGATACTTTTATGATTGCAAAGGTAAACTCTGAATTCATGAGTAAATTTTTAATCATCCAACCACTGGGTTTAGAGGAAGCCTTTACTTGTTCCGCACATCTGTGACTACTGTTGAGCATTTAAAAGTGAGGTGAAGCCTTGTGTGCTCCTGGGGAAATGTCTCAGGAGATACTCTAAAGAACTAAGGAACAAGAAGGAGCCCGAACAGAGCAGACAGGATGACCTGCAGTTGGGTGAAGTGTACACATCACCCAAGACAATGCCACTGAGACTGACACTGACATCTAAAAGGGAGTGAGAAAAGTTTCATATTTGCCTCAGTTTCTGCAAAAGCATAGAATGAATGAATAATATTTTAATGAAAATGGTTACAAATTTTCATTTCCTTATGTTCCAACATTGCTTTTAAAAACAAGACTTTGGGAGCCAGGAGCCAATCCATTCCCAGGACACTGGCAGCAGAGACAGTGAACTCCACCAAAACAGGTACAGGGGAGTAACCACTGAGTGAGTGAGCCAGAGCCAGAGACCGCTGAGGGTCGGGACATGAATCTGGGACCTTCAAGGGAGTAGACCTAATCCAGGACCCCTGTGGGTCTGGGAATGAGTCTAGGACCTCCAAGGAACTAAGCCTAAGCCAGGACCTCTGCCAGTCTGGACGTGAATCTGGGACCTCCAAGGGAGTAGGCATGAAAACAGAGATCTCTGCGGGGCCAGGTGTGAGTCTGGGACACCAGAGGGAGTAGGCCTGAACCAGATCCTCTGCAGGTCTGGGCACACCTGAGCCTGGGAACTCCGAGGGAGTAGACCAGAGCCAGAGATGTTTGCAGGACCAACTCCAAGCCAGAGACATCTGCAGGAGCGGATCCAGACCAAGATTTACAGAACCAGGCCAAAGCCGGTAACCTAGGCTAGAGCAGGCCTGAGACAGCAAACTACAAGGGAGTGGAGCAAAGTCAGAGAGTACTGAGTGACCTCCAGGAACACAGGGTGACCAATGGAGTAACTAGAACCATGGCACTGACTGTATCATGAGGAACAACCATCTGAGCCTGGGATTCACTGGCACCTAGATTAATCAACAGACTCACAGACAGCCCCAACCACATGAATTAGAGGAAAAGATGAATAGAAAAGGTAAGAAAACACACAATACCACAAAGAGTAACACTATACCAGTAAAACCTAAAGATCATACAACAGTAAGACTAGAACAAGAAAATATAGATGAAGCAGAAGATAATGACCTAAAAAGTAACTTCAGGAGAATGTTTGAAACTCTTAAAGAGGAAATGAGAAATTCCCTCAAAGAAATGGAGGAAAAGACAAACAAAAAATTGGAAGACATCAGCAAATCCCTTAAAGAAAACCAAGAAAAAGCAATCAAACATATGAAAGAAACTATTCAAGACTTGAAAACTTAAATGGAGACAATAAAGAAAACACAAGCCAAAGGATTATAGTAACAGAAATCATGAGAAAACAATCAGGAACCACAAACACAAACATGAACAGCAGAATACAAGAGATGGAAGAGAGAATCTCAAGCACTGAAGATACAATAGAGGAAATAGACTCGTCAGTCAAAGAAAACACTAAATCTAACAAAAAGCGTAGCACAAAATATTCAGGAAATATGGGACACCATGAAAAGGCCAAATCTAAGAATAATAAGTATAGAAGGAGGAGAAGAAGTTCAACTCAAAAGCACAGAAAATATATTTAACACAATCATAGAAGAAAATTTTCCCAACCTAAAGAAAGATAGGCCTATGAAGATTCAAGAAGCTTACAGAACACCAAATAGACTGGATCCAAAAAAAAAAAGTTCCCTCTCCACATAATAATCAAAACACTAAACATACAGAGTAAAGAAAGAATATTAAGAGCTGAAAAGGAAAAAGGTCAAGTAACTTATAAAGGTAGACCTTTCAGAATTACACCTGACTTCTCCTTGGAGACAATGAAAGCCATGGTCAAGCATTATGGAGACATTAAGAGACCACAGATGACAGCCCAGACTACTATACCCAGCAAAACTTTCAATCACTATAGAAGGACAAAACAAGATATTCTATGACAACTTGATTTAACTAATACCTAGCCACAAACCCAGCCCTACACAAAATACTACAAGGAAAACTCCAACCCAAGGAAGTTGGCTACACCAACAAAAACACAGACAGTTGATGGTCTCGTAGCAGCAAATCCTGAAGAAGGGGAAAATGCACAAATTAGCATCACAACAATGAAAACTAAATTAACAGGAACTAGCAATCACTGGTCATTAATATCCCTTAATGGACTCAACTCACCTATAGAAAGGCACAGGCTAACAGACTGGATATGAAAACAGAATCCATCCTTCTTCTGCATACAAGAAACACATCTCAACCTCAAAGACAGACATCGCCTCAGAGTAAAGTGTTAGGAAAAAATATTTCAATCAAATGGATCTAAGAAACAAGCAGGTGTAGCTATCCTAATATCTAATAAAATAGACTTCAAGCTAAAACCAATCAAAAGAGACAAAGAAGGTCATTTCATATTAGTCACAGGAAAAAATCCATCAAGAGGAAATCTCAATACTGAACACCTATGCCCCAAATACAAGGGCACTCTCATATGTAAAAGAAACACTTCTAAGAAAAGCTTAAATCATACATTAAACCCTAAACACTAATAGTGGGAGACTTCAACACTCCCCTCTCACCACTGGACAGGTCAATCAGACAAAAAATGAACAGAGAAATAAGAGAATTAACAGATATTATGACTCAAATGGACTTAACAGACATATATAGAATATTCCATCCAAACAGAAAAGAATATACCTTCTTCTAAGCATCTCATGGAACCTTCTCAAAAATTGACCACATACTCGGTAACAAAACAAACCTCAACAAATACAAAAAAATTGGAATAAACCAATGTACCTTATCAGGTCACCATGGTATAAAACTAGAAGTCAACAGCAATACTAATTCCATAAATCCCACAAACACGTGGAAATTAAACAATGCTCACCTGAGTCATCAATGGGTCAAGGAAGAAATAAAGGGAGAAATTAAAGACTTCCTAAAATTCAATGAAAATGACCACACAACATACTCGTATTTATGGGACACAATGAAAGCAGTGTTAAGAGGAAAGTTCATAGCACTAAATGCTTACATAAAGAAGCTGGAAAAATCCCACACTAGTGAATTAACAGAACATTTGAAAACTTTAGAACAAAAAGAAGCAAACTCACCTAGGAGAACTAGATGGCAGGAAATAATTAAATTGAGAGCTGAAATCAACAAAATAGAAACAAAGAAAACCACAATCCCAGAGAACCTAGACAATAATGAGGACACTAAGAGAGATACAGATAAGTATACAGATCTAATCTACATGGGAAGTAGAAAAAGACAAGATCTCCTGAGTAAATTGGGAGCATGGGGACCTTGTGGCGAGGATTGAAGGGGGAAGGGGAGATGCAGGGAGGGGGCAGAGAAAAATGTAGAACTCAATAAAAATAAAAAAAAACCAAAAAACAAGACTTTGCCTTCATTTCTTTGTCAAAGACCAGTTAGCATGGAGTTGGGCATGCGGAACAAGGGTAGAATGTTGGCACAAATGGCTGAAGGCTTCTACCTGCTGTGCACAGGATCCTGAGTTTGGCCAAACTTACATTTCTGTGGCGTTGTCTGGTTTGTCCACTATTTCATACTCCGTGCTGCCTGGATGCTTTCTGTGAAGCCTGGAAGCTGACTGAGCTTGGTCCTCTGCCTTTGTTTTCTGTGGTACTGAGGTGACAATTCTGCCGCCTTTCCTCCACATACAGTTTAAACTCATTTCTCACTGGCTCAAAACAGTTTTCTAAGAGTTTGAGATTGTGAGGCATGTATAGGCCAAGTCGGGAACCCTAACCAACGAGCCACCTCAGCAGCTCTGAAGTGGTTACCTTCAAGAGCATGTCTGGCCATCCCTGAGCCTTGGGCCTCTTCTCACTGCAGTCCCTGTGGCTAGGCTGTCCTTGTTCTGCAACCCAGCCTGAGCAATGTGAGCAACCCATTAGGATTTCCACTCAGTTACTTATCTAAAGTTTCGTTTCGACTTTAACCCTGCTTCCTAGGGAATCATGAAACACGATTTATTGATTGGCAAGTGACCGGTGAGCACTGAGCTTCAAGCACGTGGAGCTAGGACGGAGTCCACGCCTCGTTGGTGAATCTGTCTTCAGGTGCAGAGAATATGTTCAGTTTCACATCATTTACAAGCCTCTCCCAGTTTTCATTTTCCACTGAATTACCTCATTTCTCCTCTGTGTGTGGATAGCACGTTAAGCCAGAGACACGAAAGAATCACTTCACAGTTCCTGGATTTACACACTGATGTCTGTCTGTCCGCAGACCCCATCTTACCAGGAAGATGGGGGGGAATGAGAATGCCCACCATGGCTCTCTCCTCCCTCAGCAGCACTGGCGAATGTGCAGAGAGTCAGCTAGTCTCTAATTTGCAAAAACTCAGACCTCAGATGGTCTGTGGCTGTGGCCTCTCCTGTTCACTTCCTCTTCGGACTGCTACGGCTTCTGAAATCGCCCAGTCCTAGAAGGTTTCTCTGTACCTTGAACCAAGTCAAGCCCACCTTCCTCCACCTCCTGGCAGAGCAACTATGATGGCAGAGGGTGAGGAAGGAGGGAGAAATGTGCCACTGACGATTCTCAGATGATGAGCAGAAGTTTTACATTCTTGACAGGTAGGAGTCCGGGCAAGCAGTGAGGGGTTGTCTAGAGCAGCCTTGATTTTGGGCAGGCCTGTGAAGAGAGATAGGAAAGCCTACCCTAAATGTGGCTGGCACCATTTTGTGGCCTGGGTCCTAGACTGAATTAAAAGGAGAGGTTAAATTGTGTGCCAGCATCCGTCTCTGCTGCCTGATTGTGGATACAGTGTGACCAGCTGCTGTGCCTGCTGCCATGGCTTCCCCATGAGGGACCGGAAATACAGGTGGTTGTGAGCCACTGACTTGGATGCTGGGAACTTGGATCCTCTTCGAGAGCAGCACAAGCTTTTAATGGCTGGGCCATTTCTTTACCCACCAAGCTGTTTCTGTCAGTTCTTGCCAGACTTGCCGTGACTTCCTGAAGACAGACTGTAGTGTGGCAGTCTAAGTAAAACAAACCCTTTCCTCCACGACGGCACTTTCGCTCATAGTATTTACCACAGCAAGGGAACCTCTAAGACAGCAATTCTCTTCTGCCTTCCTCCTTTGCACCAATCCACCCTTGAAACTGCCGTAGGGCACGTCTTCATAATTCTGTGCTGGTTTCCTATCTCCCCCCGACATTTGGCCGAAGGGGATTCCCAAAGGGTGGCAATAACTGTGCTATCCTAAGCACCTGTTCTGTTCCCAAGCCCAGCCCAGTTCTTCCTTTCAGAAAAGGATCCTCCAATAGCAGGTGAAGACATCAGTACTTGATGCCAAGCCTGTCACCCGGAGTTCAAGCCCCGAGCCCCACACGGTAGGAAGAGAGAACTGAACCCCACAGTTTCTCCTCTGCCCTCCACATGCTTACTATGATGTTCACACACACATAATCAATGATTAGTACACATGAAACAATTAAAAAAGCATGAAATGGCCACAGAGATGCCCACAATCACTAATTATACACATTGAGTGGAAGGAGATAAGGGCAGAGACTGTTATTTTATAGACTAATGCACTTTTAATATTTAACTACCTAGGTAATGCTTTATAAATTTAAACTGTATATTTCTTTCCTGAAGAAGCCATATACTTAAGAAGAAAATGCCAGGTTATCTGGGATGAAAGGTACTATCTAACTTAACAAAATAGAAGAAAATGAGAACCACAGTGCTATTTAAATTTAAGAATCTTGGATGCAATATTTTTAATTCTGTAATAAATGTGAGTGTTTTATATTGAGAAAACTCTGGCAAGCAAGAGGTATGTCCAAGAATATCTTAATTCACAGAAAGTAGAGCTCTGGCCGCCGCCGCTCCTTACAGCTAATGGAGCGGGGCTGGACAGCGTGTTTCAGGCTCAGGAAAGTGATTACAACCATCTCACAATTCTGAATCACCATGACAACATGAACATATAATTATATACATGCACAGGAGAAAACCGAAGAATGAAAAATATAAAGGCACACAGGGACAGATTTGCTTTTGGCTCTGTGAAGGAAACCATGGAAAAAGAATGGCTTTCTAAATGTTTCTTACAAAAGGACACCATGTTTATGGAAATAGCTAATTCGGTGGGTTTAAGTGTAATGTAACTTAAACACTATGACCGTCCCCATCCCTCAGCCCTCCTGAGTCATCAACGCTCTAACAGCGCACTCAGCAGAACCCAAACAAAACCAAACAGCCACGAAGCTGTTCTAAGCTTCCTGTAATTTGAGTGACAATTTATATAATTACAAGTATTTGACAACTTTTTTATCATTTCTAAATGATTATGGATATCTGCAAGTTTAGAAGATTATATTTTGAAATGCATTTATATACAAACCTGCCACAAAAAGGCAAAATAAATTAAGCTATTACTATGTTTAGGCTGGTGGTTTCCAGTGTGATATACATGAACTAAGGATTTTCCAATGAAACTGAGGGGAGGGACTAGTAACTGGATCTAAACACTGGTAGGACAGCTTGAGTCCCTTTTGTTGGTACTTGGAATCTCTCTAACCAGAATCATTTAATTGGTCTCCTCTGCATCAGACAGAGGGTGAGCATTAGCAAACACATACACACACACACGCAATCTGCCGACACCCAAAAATGAGCAGGGACAGGAACTGATCAAGTGTACCTAATACATATATCAATCCTCTAAATCGGAGGAAGCAAAGTAAGTCTGCCAGGCTTCAAGAACTGGGCGGGGGAGGTGCTTTCTTTGTTCAACATTAAGCCAGCACTTAACACAGCTGTGCTCAACGACTGGCTAAGGGACAGCCTCCACTACTAAGGTCTCCACGGCAAACTGGTATGACAGACCAGCAAGTTTCTATCATCTGACATAGGGTATCTAATAGGAGGACCATGCATCCTGTTACTTACGACAAACTCTGTTCATGCCGGCTATTCTGCTATAATTTTTCGATTAATGCTGACAGTTTCAATCTAATATGTTTCACTTTATACAATAAGTTGTGTGACCATATTTACAGGAGAAACATGCAAAGGTCCAGAATCCAGCACGAGAATGGCTTCCCAGAAGAAGCACTGCCTGAAGTCGTCCTAAAGCATAGAAGAGTAAAGTGCATGTGGAATGGAGTGGAGGACCAACCAGACCCCATTAACAGGAGCCTCCATCAAGGTTTCCAATGCAAGAGATCTCCTTTGCTGACATCCACTCTTACAAGATATCCCACGTGGAGCACTTCTGGTTGCCCCAACTTCCTAGCAAAGCTTCCTGGAAGTTCTCAATCCCAAGAGCGCATTTGAAACTCACAGGAGGGCACATCCTCCTAATTCTACTCCTAGTTCCTCCTAGACATTTGGGAGAAGGGGATCCCCAAGGGCATAGAGCAACACCTGCGCTGTAGTCAGCACTTGCTCCACTCACAAGCCCAGACCTCTCCTCCGTACAGCAGCAGGTGAAGACATCAGTTAAAGAGTCCCACTCCTTATACATTGTGGGAGAGAGGTGACACCAAAGGGCTACACAGACATTTTCAGGGAATGGAGCTTCGATGGGAAAGGTCCCCTCTATGCTCCTGTAGTTTTAACATTTGGTCCCCATCCAGCGACGCTGTGTCTGAAGACTGTGGAGAGTGGAGCCACATTAGAGGGCATGGGCCAATGGGAGTGAGGACTCCTAGGTTGGTACCACTTCCTCGCCTGTATTGACCTGTCAACCACAGATCCAATGTGACAGACGCCTCCAGCTGATGCAGCCATGCCTTTCCCACCAGAATGGACCGTAGCCTCATAGAACTGTGCACCCCAACAAACCCTTTCTGCCTTTAGTTGTCTATTGTCAGGTATCTGGACACAGCAACAAGACAAGTATCATATTAGACTGTTAGGGTATTCTCTTATCTACCCACGTTTATTAAATCCTGCCTAGAAACAAGTCGATATGGAATAACATAGACCCAGTTAAGTAGAACAGGAATTATGAAGACATTCTTTAGATCCTTAGGTGGACAATGATATTCTTTGATCTTTCTAAAAACACAGAATAACAATTCCACCAGCAGCCATACAGAGCAAGTATTTCTGTGTCACTGTACAGTAATAAGGGGCGGAGTGAAGAAAGCTCTATTTTCACACGGTGACCTCAGTTAAACAGCCATTTATCTCAGTTTCCAGGCACAAGACCGAAGGAAGTTGCAGTATTTGAAGTTTTGAACCCGCCCCTTCCTCCAGATCTCCCAGACACATATGCAAGAGGACGGTGACTTGTAGGCTGGTGACACCAGAGGGGAAGACCAAGTTGCTTTCTCATTTGGTTGGAGGTATTGGGGGAGGGGCTGTGGGGTGTATGGACTGCCTCCTCCCTAACTGCTGGCTAGTTTAGGATGGCTGGTTCAATTGCTGATCCTCCGAGTGCCTACTGCTGTCTGAAGGCTGCAGGTATGTTCTCAGCTCAGCAGTTCCCAGGGAGCCACTGAACCAACCCCTAAGGTGCTCTGGCACCCACTTGGTCCTGGTCCAGGTACCCTCTTTGCAGTCGTTGGCTCTGGACTTGCTAAGACCACCATCAGCATCTCCCTTGACTTTTGCCACCCTCCACAGGTGCCCTTACAGGTTCTCTCCTCACTCCCTGGGATCTCAGGGTGATGCAGAGCATCTAAACTCAGGTGCTCCTTCTCCCACCACAGCAGGCCACTCTAGTTAGTGCCCCATCCTCATGACAAGGCACCTGAGCTAGTGTTTAAGGCAGAAGGGTTTTTAGGCTCGTAGTTTCATTCTAAGGCCACTTGGTCCCGTTGCTCTAAGCTGCTGGCTGCCGTGCCTTGTGGCAGAGGAGGAAATCAGAAGAGAACCGATGTCTTGGGTTTCTTATTGTTATAATAAGACACCATGATGAAAGGCAACACAGAAAGGAAAGGGCTTGTTTGTCTCATACTTCCACGTCATAGCCCCTCATCAGAAGGTCTGTGTCATGTTGACAAAAACCAACCAGCACAACCCATCCTTCATCAACTTGACGTACAAACATATCACTTATTGAGCCATAACCGTTCCTTTCCTGTTTGCCCCCAAGAACTCATGTTAGCATCACTATCACAATATAAGATATTTCAGTGTTTAAAAATCTCACAGGTTTGTTTTTATAAAATCAAGCATTTTAAAAGTTCAGCCTCCCATGACCCATGTTACCACCAAAGGCCAGGCATGAGTCCATGATCTGTGCCGTACTTGAATCCACGTTGATGTCCATGAACCATGCTGCCACAGGGGGCCATGTTGGTGTCTGTGGCCCATGATGGTGTGCAGGGCCCATGCTGTGCTAGAGGGCTCTGTTGATATCCATGGCTTGTACTGCCACCAGAGACCATACTGAGGTTCATGGCACATACTGATGCCAGAGGTCATGTGAACACCCATGGTCCATACATGAAAGTTCATGATGCATACTCACATTGACTATAAAGGGCAAGGAAGCTACTTTTGCAGTGGTATTAGTGACTGCAGACTCACAGTTGAAAAAGAGAGTTATAGAAGGCTTCTTTGACAACACCCACCCCCTCCAAAAAACTAACAGCCTAGACAGGAAACCATTCAAGAGATCTTTTTAAAATTGTGATAAGGATGCTGAAGTGTAGCTCTCCACAACTGATGGATTGTGCAGGTGGCAAAGGACTCAGTTTTTTCTGAGGGCCTAGCCACTGGGAGTTTTACCATGCTCCAGTGAGTAAATGGGAAACACAAATTGGACTTGATGGGGGGGAGGTTGTTTTGTTTTTTTGTTTTTGTGTGTTTTTTTGGTTGGTTTGATTGTGGTTTTTTGCTTTCTTCTTTTGGGGGGTTCACAAGTGTCAGAGGACAGATGGGACAACTGGAAAGTGAGTGTGACTGGGGTACATTATGTGAAATTCCCAAATAGTTAATAAAAATATTATGTTGGGGGAAAAAAGGTTCAATCTCTTAAAATACACAAAGTATCTTTCAAAGTTCAGAGCCTGTCTAAAATATACAAAGTCTTGCTAAACTCTCCAAAGTCTCTCAACTGTGGGCTCCAATAACAAAACCCCAAAAGCTATGAAGCTCAGCGTTGGGCATCTGGGACTCACCCATCATCTTCTGAAGTCAGCAAGCTTAGGCAGCTCCACCTCTGGCTCCGGCACTCAGAGCACACAAAGCTCACCTCACAGGCTCAGGCTGCCTCCTCCACAGCTGCTGCCATCCCTGGTGCTCACCCCGGGGCACTGCATCTCCAATGGCCTCCCCTAGGCTCTCTTTAAGGATTCTGATCCCTCTACATGGTATCAAGCCTCAACTTCTTTCCATAAGCCCTTAGATTCTGAGTTTTCTACTACAATGAGGCCTGGACCTCATTCTACTGGACCTGAATTGATAACCTCTTTTGGCCTTTCACGGTGATAAGCCTTGGCTGCTCTCCATGACCCCTACATGCCTTCAAAGTCAATACCACTTGGGAGATGCTTACAAATTATCAAGTTTGGCTGCCATCACATGGTACAACCTCGGATGCGTCTGGAACAGTTTCTGTGTGCTGACCCTGAGGAAACACTTCACAGAAGACTTCACCTCAAAGATGCTGGTCTCTTCTTAACCAGAGCTGATTAATGTGATTAATTCTTCATGCCCAGCTGACCAGTATTAATTGTCCCAGCAAAGCAGAGATTTCATAAAAGTGGTTCTGGTCTCTCATTAATCACCATTGATTCTTTGATTCTTCAGCCCCAGCTAGACAGATTATTAATACAAAATAGCACACAAATAACCTTGGTAGAGTATTTACTTCCCTCTGAAACTTCACAAGCCAGGGCTCCATCATCTACACTGTGAAAGAACATTCTTCCAGTACCCATAGAACACCCCACTGAGCTCTAAGTACTCAGTGGCTTTTCCCACCCAAGTTCAAATGTTACCACAATTCTCCCAAAAAGCACACAGTCAAGTCTGTCACAGCAATACCCCACTTCTGGTACTAATGTCTGTCTTAGTTGAGCTTCTATTGGTATAATAAAACTAAAACAACATGAAGGAAATGGGTTATTTGGTTTCTACTTACATATCAACCCATCATTAGGAAGTCATGTTACAAATGGCCACCCAATGAATGGATAACTGCATCCACAGAAAGCCTGAGAAAGCATGGGAAAGAATAAAGAATGTTTTCTTGGTAGCAGCAGTTTCTCAGGTCTGCTCTGCTTGCTAGAGGCAAGCAAGTGCTCTCATCTAAGAGAGGCTTCCTGACTCAGCTTTAGCTGTAAAACCCTGCAGCTCTTTAAGAGGTCCTGCCACGAAACACTTAAATAGTGTTGATAAAAAGCTGACCGCATGCTTTTCAGTTTTCAGCCGTAGAAGGAGAAAATCTGTGCCATTTTAAAATGCCGGCTTTCTGAGCCATACTGCCAGGAAAACTCTGACTCTTTCAGGCAGGCGGTCCGACAACGGATCATTTGAGTGTGGTTTGTGAGCACACTGCTGCAGCTTGCTTGCTGGCAGGGACCTTGAAACGCCATAGAGTTGTGGCAATAAACATGGCTACAGCCGGTACCTCTACCATGAGGCTGGAATTGCAGAAAGCTAAGGAATGGGCTTTGATTCAGCCATCAAAGCCACGGCTTTAATCCTACCCATATTGCTTGGTAAATTAAAGACTGGTATAGTCAGAAAAAGAGAGATATACACTAAAGAGAGATTAAAAAACCCTCTAAATGGTTTACAATGTGTTAAATATATATGCAGGCTTTTAAAAAAAAAGGTTAAAGTCCTTAAAATAAAAAAGAAAGAGAGTAGTTGGGTGTGGTGGTACACACCTTTAATCACAACACTTGGGAGACAGAGGCAGACTGACCTCTGTGAGTTCAAGGTGTGGTAGCACACACCTTTAATCCCCCGCACTGGGGAGGCAGAGACAGGTGGATCTCTGTGAGTGCAAGGATAGCCTGGTCTACAGAGGGAGTTCCAGGACAATGATATACAGAGAACCTGTCTCAAAAAGCCAAAAGTTAAAAGTAAAAATAAAAGAAATAGAGGTTAAAATAAAGCCACATGAAGATGAAAAATACACAGAAAATCTTGATACTGTATGTTATGCTCTCTTTGAATTGTTGAATGCTGAGGAAGGAGCAACAGCTGCTAAAAGATATTTGCTTATAAATGCTGCTGAATTAATCCAAGACAGGTATTTTGAAAATACCTTGACTTCAAAATTGAAGTCAAAAGGTATGTTACTTTGGAGAAGAGATTTTGCTTTTGTTTCCACAGGAAATGAGAGACTGTGGATTCATTCTGAGTTAAGAAAATTCAGGTTTGATCAAAGAAGACCACCTGAGAAATCTCTGGTAGGAACAGATGGCCCAGATGTCTGAGTTCTACATCCAGAACAGATTCAAGACTGCTGCCTGAGATGATCAAGCCTCACAGGATACTCCAGTCAGGATTTGATCATAATTCTAAATTTTCTTTAGGTCCCCATAAGATTATCAGCAACCCCAACTAGCCAGAAGTAGCCTGGAATACTACACCCACATTTCCAAAAAATGAACTATGGATTTTTTCCTTTGTTTAAAAAAAGGGGGGGGAGTGGTGTGGGAGAATTGTCTGTATTCTGTCAATCATGTTTTAAATAAATGCTGTTTGGCCAGGCAGGAAGTAAAGGTGGGGCAATGAGAACAGGAGAATGCTGGGAAGGAGGAAGCCCATTCCTCCACAGTCCTGCCCAGACCACCGAAGAAGCAGGATATGACCTGCCCTGCTGAAAAAGGTACTGAGCCATGTGGCTAACATAGATAAGAATAATGGGTTAATATAAGCTACAAGAGCTAATGATCCAATCAGTTTATAATCTTCTGGAGACCTCTGTGAGATTTTCTTTGGGGCTAAACAGCTGCGGGAACTGGGCAGGACAGAAACCCGAACAAGCAGGCCCTTCATGTTACAACTCAATGCAGGAACATGGAGGCAGGGACAGAAACAAAAACTGTTGAGGAATGCTGCTTATTAGCTTGCTCTCTGTGACTTTCTTATACAACCTATGACCAGACAGCCAGGGTTGGCACCACCTAAAGGGGCTGGGACCTCCCATATCAAGACAGTATCCCACAGATTTACCTACAGACCAGTCTTCTCAATTAAAGATTCCCTGTTCCCAGATATGTCTAAACTTGTATCAAGCTGGCAAAAGTTAACCAGCACATATGCTTATTTCATGGCAGTTATAAAGCAAAGAGAATATGGGGCTGGAATCCCAACATCCCCTCCAAAAGCATGCCCTAAATGACCTAATAGCTTCCACTAGGCCACACCTCCGTGGGGTTAATAAAACCCTTTCCTTTGCCACCCAAGCCTCACTTTTTGAAAATGCAAGCTTGAAGTCTGCTTGCGAAACCTCTTTTAATGTAGATGATTATTGATACTTCATTTCTCCTTATCCTCTTGCAATGGCAGTACAGTTTTACTCCCCACCCCTCCGTCAAGGACATAGGTCAGAGGTAAACATGCTATCTTCCCAGACTGATGGCTTTTCAGTCATGTTGTTAAAAATACACAACCCTAGATCAAATGAACCTGAAGCCTTGGGAATGGATCCCAAGAGCTGCATTTTAACTACCCACTCCCATGCATGCTAGAGTTTGAGAGCCAGTGTCTTGGGTATGTATACGTGAAAGATTCCCCTTATAAACAACCACAGGATATTCAGCGTGTCTTTCCAAGTCTCACCAACCCTGAAGAGATCACTGTAGAAGGGTAGCTTCCAGACAGCTTCTTTATTGATTCAATGGAGAAACAGCATGGAACACAGGGAGGAATACCCAAGACAGCCAGCCTTGTTCATGACAGGACAACCATGGTCTAGTGAGCATAAGAACATGCCACAGTTCACAAAGTCTCCCTGGGAGTTCAGACCCCTGGCTTGGCATCATTCAGCATGAAAAGGAAGAGTTTCCACTTACAGACATCTCTGGCCTGATTTTTTCTTAGAAATCTTTGAGATCTTGCACACATAGTATACATGTCTTTCTCCTCTAAAGAATTAGGACTTGTTTATTCTTACACTTTAAATAATACGAGATGGAGTATTTGCTTTCTGGTCGCAGATTCTTAGACTCCAAAGGCAGACTCTGTATCAGGAGCCTACAATGTGTGACAGTACACAGGCTGCACATCAGATCTGCTCTGCCCAAGTGAGGTCTAGAACGTGACGATGGCATTCACTCATCTGAGACAGATGCATGTGATAGTGACATCTGCTTACTCAAGTGACATCTGCTTACTCACGGCTTTCTTTTTACTTTTGCTATGAATATGTCAATCCAGTTGTAAGCAATTAAAAATCAAAGTTACATGGTATACTTTAAAAGAAATATTAAAACTTTATTTGTCTAAAGACCTGAAGGAAGGCTGAAGAGGAAACAGAGATGATCTCCAAGCTTCAGGCTTCAGTTCACAACCTTTTTACTTTAAAATGGCATGAACGTGATATCCATTTGGGAAAGAAAAAAAAAACTTGACTTTTGAATTTGGATATTTCAGGGGTTAGCAAATCCTGGTACAAAATTTTCAGCCTTTGTCATGAGATTTGTTATTTGAATGAAAAATGCCCCCCATAGGTTCATATATTTAAATGTGTCCCTAATCGGTTAAACTTTTATAGGAAGGATTAGAGCATGTAGTCTTGTTGGAGGAGGGGTGGCACTGGTCTTTGAGGTTTAAAAAAACCATACCAGGACCAGTCTCCCCACCTGCTTCTGCCTCCAACCTGTGGATCAGGATGTAAGTGGTTAGCTACTGCTCCCCACCATGATGATCATAGTCTAACCCTTGGAAACTATAAGCAAGTCCTAATTAAATGCTTTCTTCTATAAGTTGCCTTGGTCAAGGTGTCTTTTCACAGCAATAGAAAAGTAACTAAGAAGCCGGGCGGTGGTGGCGCACGCCTTTAATCCCAGCACTTGGGAGGTAGAGGCAGGCGGATCTCTATGAGTTGGAGGCCAGCCTGGTCTACAAAAGCTAGTTCCAGGAGGGCCCCAAAGCTACAGAGAAACCCTGTCTTGGGGGAAAAAAAGAAAGAAAAGTAACTAAGATAAGACTCAACAGCAAGTCTGCTACAGTGAGCAACCTTGTGTCAATTTGTCTTGTTCAACTTTGATGTGATAGCTTTTGTTTTATCTTATTCTATCTTATTTTGTTATAGTTTTTAAAAAAACGAATGAATGAAAGAATACCTAGCCACTAATAAGTTAGGACATTTGGCACAATCAGTACATTGAAAGCATTTCTATCTGTATCTTCAGTTCATGTTACTTCATTGGCTATGAGCCCATGGTAAAGTGTACAATATTGCTCATCTGAGTAGAAAGAGGAATGAAGGCTGAACTTATAATGTGACCTCAGGGAATAACCACCAACAGGAACCGGAATGGAAAAGCATCCTTTTTCACCTTTTTGTAATCTTCTTGGGGGAAAAAAAGCCCAAAGACAAGCTCTGATAGACTGGCTTAGGAAAGATGTCCCCTTCAGCTGGATGAAAGCAAGTATCTTGGTGACAGTCTCATACAGTAGAGAGGCAAATTCCTAACAGATAAATTGTTGCCGCCAAAGAGGAGAAAAGAATGTCCACCACACTGTCATGGAACAGCGAGTGGTCGTGGAAGGGCTGAGAAGCTGGCCTCTCAAAATCCCACAGCCAACGAAGGCCAAAGCGAACTTGGGCTTCCAGCTAAGTGCCACTCCTTTCCTGCCTACTCTACAAATCCAATTCTCAGGCTCTCCCCTGCACTCAGAGAGAGTGGCTGAGTGTGAGCTGTAAGTGTTAGGAGCGCAGAAGCGCCTGTGGTAGCAGGCCAACCTCCTAGCAAACCACTCGTCTCCATTTGCCTGGCTTCTCTGCCTACTTAGAGTTCTCTCTCTCTCTCTCTCTCTCTCTCTCTCTCTCTCTCTCTCTCTCTCTCTCTCTCTCATATCTCAGGAAATGCAGCTGGCATCAGGTGCTTTGCTTCAACTGAGCTGTAAATTAGTTCCAAGGTCCTGGACAGGTCAACTAACATCTCTGAGACTTACTTTTTATATCTGTAAAATTAATGTATTAGCTCAGAGCTATAAAAATATTTCATCCCCATGGTCTTACAAAATAAAAATAAATATAAGGTCTGTGTATTTCTGAAGGAATTTTCTCTAAGTCTGTGGACCCTTAGAGGAGAGTCTAGCTCACTAACTTTGCCAGCACAAACCAAGAGAACACCTCTGGCTAAAACTCTCTCCAGCCATCAGTTTTAGAAGTCACAAGCAAATGATGAGAGGTTTTGACTTGACAGAAATCACTAAGAAGGTACTTCTAGTTTCTTGATGCATGGGTCTATCTTTTCCCTATCATTCCAGGCAGAAAGAGGAGTCTTCCTAGATATTTATTATTTAAACTTAAATCTATATAATGCATCCGTAATGTAAAATAGGAGTGTTTTGACAACAACATAGCAAATAACCTTAGACCCACCCTCAATTTTTTAACTTTGTCCAGTGATGCCATAGAGAGAGTACATTTGTAAACTATAAATCCATCTGCCTTTCAGGGCTCAGAGCTAATCCACCCCTTTAAGTGAAACAATGCTACTGATTCCCATTAAAGCTTCCTTGAATAAAAAGCTATTTTTATGGACCCAGAAATCCACTTTTTTCTAAAGCTCATTTCTTTTTATCTTGACCACCACTGCTGCACTCTTTCTTTGTGCAAAAGAATAAATCCTTTCTGAGCCCACAGTTTCAAATGCCTCAGCGACCTGATCCCCAGCACTGACACCCAGCTGATAAACCAGCAGGACGGCTTCTCTCACCTCTCAGCTTCAAATAACAGCAGCAGCAAAGGAAGCCCCTGCTCCTTGTGGACAAATGATGGGGAAGCCATGCTCCCCACCCCTCGGCCTTGGAGGCTGCCTGCCATCATGGTATATATAAGACAATTGGTTTGGCCAGAAATGAAGGAAAGTTAAATACGAATGTCCCATTTGTATTCGTTTTCAACTGCTTCCAACTTCCAGGTTCCCCTGTTTTTATTTGAGACCCTTTAACACTTTAAGACACTGCCCGCAAGCTTCCCTCTGAACTCTCCCAATGGGAATGACTCCTTTCCTAATCCATGGGGATAAGTTTAGTGTGTGACACACAAGTTTTTAAAATACCCCTTAACATTTTTTTTTGACAAGCGCAAGGAAGTCTATAGGCACACACAACCCATTGATTCCCAACAATGAGGGCCCAGCTGAGTCCAAGCGCATCCCAAACTCATCATCTTCTTGCTTATTCCCAAATTCCTATCCTGTCTCCTGCCATCAGCTCCTTTGGTGTCACCAAAAGACACTGTGTATCACATTAACCTACTTTCAGTCCTCATATTAGCTGCTCCCTAAGCCTCATAGGTCTTTCTCAAACCTGCCCTCTTGTCTTTAGCCAGTCCACCCTGCCTAATGCAAAACTGCTCATCTCACGCATGAACTATGTTAATAGCTTCCATTCTACAGTTCTGATTCTAGTTCTCCTCTTGAACTCTTTTTGGCACTTCAGTGGCTGTCTTCTGAGGCATACCAACCATCCATGTCTACTTCCAATCTGCTATCCTACATGCATTGAGGCCAGCCATGGCAGAGTGATGCAGCAAGCTGGAAGGAAACAGGAAGAACTTCCCAGTGTCTCTCTCCTGTCCTGTCTTACCCTACTCTACCCTACCCTACCCTATTCTACCCTACCCTACCCTACCCTACCCTACTCTACCCTACCATACCCAACTTTATCCTACCCTACCCAACTCTACCCTACCCTACCCAACTCTACCCTACCCTACCCTACCCTACCCTACCCTACCCTACCCTACCCTACCCTACCCTACCCTACCCTACCCTACCCTACCCTACTCTACCCTACCCTACCCTACTCTACCCTACCCTACTCTACCCTACCCTACCCTACTCTACCCTACCCTACCCTACTCTACCCTACCCTACCCTACCTGTCTTATTTAGAGTTTCTATTGCTGTGAAGAGACACTGTGACTACAGTAACTCTTTAAAGGGAAACATTTAATTGGGTGACTTACACTTTCAGAGATTAGTCCATTATCATCATGGCGGGACATGGCAGCATGCAGGCAGACACAATGGTGTAGAAGGAGCTGAGAGTGGAGAAGGAGCTATATTTTGATCAAGCAGGCAACAGAAAGTGATCTGAGACACTGGGCGTGGCTTAAGCATATATGAGACCTCAAAACCCTTCTCTACAGTGGCACACTTCCTCCAACAAAGCCACACCTCCTAATAGTGTTATTCTCTATGAATTTATGGGGGCAATTACATTCAAATACCATATGACCCTACTTTACCTGACTCTAACCTACCAACTTTATCCAACTCTATTCTACCCTACTCTACCCTTCCCTACTCTATCCTACCCTACTCTACCCTGCCCTACCCTATCCTATTCTAGCTACCTTACCCTACTCCACCCTAATCTATCCAATCCTATCCTACTCTATTATCGCTGTTACCCTACCCCTCTAACCTCCTCTACCCTACTCTATGCTGCCCTACGCTTCTCTATTCTATTTCTCTACTCAACTCTACCCTACTACCCTAGTCTTCCCAATCTCCTCTGCCCAACTCTATTCTGTTCTGCTCTGGCCAACTTACTGTTACCATTGGCTGAATCTGTACGAATGGATCTGGAGGACATATGGAAGGTATGTCCACTTTTCCCAATTCTTTATTTTCTACATCTACTCACCCTATATGACCAGCTAAAAGTTACCTTTGACAGGAAAGTGAACTGTTTTGCTTTTTTCCCACATACTAATATATCACAATATTTCACTTCAATTTGTTCACTTACTAAGATTTTCTGAGGCTGGAAAACTATATTGATTCATCTTTCACTGGTCTTAGCAGATTACTGATCTCATAAATATTCACATGTATGTGTGTACATGTGTGTGCCTATGCATGTCCGTGTGTGTGTGTGTGTGTGTGCACGCATGTATGTGTGAATTCACTGAGTGCCAAGCAGAGGTTCCAGCAACATTTTGCATGGAGAGACATAGAGATCAAAATTAATGCTATGAATTTAAATGAACGGATCCTTCCTGATGTCAACCACAATCCTGTGTCCAAAGTACCCCTGTCACAACCCAATTGAAAATATTTTATTCTCTTACCCATACTTTACTGTGTTTATAGTGTTTTAAAGAACCACATTTATACTTTTTCAATAAACTTTTTTCTGATAGCTGCCCCAGTGTATTGCTGATGAAGAATCAATCAAGAAGAGAATCATGGAGCTTGGTGCAATTTTCTTTGCCATTGAATTTGTTAGGATCAGCTTATATCACACAGCTTCTGAGTCAGGTCTCTCAATTCAAGACTAATAACAGAAAATAAGCTTTTAGAAAGCAAAAAGTATTTAGTAAGGTCTTAATCCTGTTTCTTAATCCAGACTTACCTAACCTGGGAGAAGGGCAGCTTCCTAACTCTGGCTCACTCTAGATTTTCTGTCTCACATAAAAAGAGAAAAGGAGTTGAAGAGACACTTATGAAGATCACAGAGCAAAGGCAAGGCCCTGGAAGACTGATGCTTAGCTTTTAAGTCATAAAAACTTACCCTTCCCCACATCTTACTGCTACACTAACAGGGCTCTAAAATAATAGTCGGCTATGGTGAAAGAGCCACAGAGTGGAGGCTCTGCTTAAGAAGTTCAGGAAATCATGGGGACAAAAGCTAGGACTGAATAGGCAGCCAAGGGCACAGCCTCATTCCTTAACAGGCTAACAAAAACAAACTCACTTTTTAGGCTGATTTATTTCAATCTTCTACCTGAAATTATTACCAAAAACACTGTTTGTGCTAAGTCACAATTGCTTTGAAGCTCAACATCCTTTTGTGGTAAGAGAAACTAAGAAGAACAGACTACATCTCACCATAAAACAGGCTATATACAACAAACCTATAGCCATAGCCGACATAATACTACATGACAAAACCTGAGAGCGTTTCCCCTAAAACCAGGCACAAGATGAGGAGGCAACATTCTCTGGAGTACTAACCCTGGAGAGTGCTTGAAGTCTTGGCTAGAACAACAAAAGAAATAAATTTAAGGGATACAAACAGGGAAAAAAGAATCCCAAGTATACAGCATGATTCCATACTTAGAAGATCCCAGAAAACTTGGACTCAATTAACATTTAATAAAGTAGCAGGATACAAAATCACAAAAAACTTCCAATATCAACAGGAAGTTTACTCCAGTCTGACTAGTTATCACAATGCTGGAAGGTGCTATACAGGTTGTTTGGTGAGTGTGTGTGTGTGTGTGTGTGTGTGTGTGTGTGTGTGTGTGTTTGTGTCTGTGTGTGTGTGTGTGTGTGTGTGTGTGTGTGTGTGTGTGTGTGTGTGCAAGCCATCAATAATCTTACCCAGACATAAAGCCGGTGAACAGCAATAATGTGACCACATATGCCCACGGGCACAGTAGTGGCATGAATGTTATAGGTATCTATCTACTTTCTGATTGGATTTATGCCCTCTCCAAAGGAAGAAACACATGCTGATACTGTAAATCTTGAAGAAAAGAAAAACAGTGTTGGGAAGGTCACAAGCCCCACAAGTGAGCCTACTATCATTATACTCTTAAATGGACATTGTATCAAAATGCCCTGTAAATTCATATCTCTATATTCATAAATAGTGCAGTTCTCAGACCACATCCAAAACTTTTTTGTTCAGTGAGTAGTGGTTAACACAGAAACCCACAGCTGGCAAAGTACAGAGAATAAGTGTCAGTGGTGTGTTTACCCACAAGTGGGACATCACCCTACCACACCAAGTCTCAGAGACCATCAAGAAAGAGGGAGCACAAAGATCGCAAGAGTCAGAGAGCAAAGCAGGTCTCCTGGCTATGACAGTCACTACACTCATGAACTTCCAGCAGTTGCGGTTACCTGTAGATCAAGGCAGTCAATGTCCTGGCATGGAGTGTGAAAGGGTTCATGAGCTCCCATCCATAACTGAGGAATTATAGGCAGTGTATGGCTTACATGGGGAGGAATAGACCAACCATGCTCAGGAATATAGGGACAACACAAATTGTAGTCAATGGCCTATTAAAAACAAGAGAAGTGTCATGAAATTGGGAAGGGGCCAGGAGATAGGAGGAGGTCTGGGAGGAGTTGGAGGTAAAAGTGACCAAATACATTGTATAAAATTCTAAAATAATTAATTTTTAAATGGGGGGACCAAGTAATAAACTCAACCAAGAAGGTGAAAGACCTCTACAATGGAAACTTTAAGACACTGAAGAAAGAAAGTAAAGAGGATATTAGAAGATAGAAAACTTCCTGTGCTTATGCTTTGGGAGAACCAATATTGTGGGAGTGACTA
Source organism: Ondatra zibethicus (assembly GCA_004026605.1). Taxonomy (NCBI): domain Eukaryota; kingdom Metazoa; phylum Chordata; class Mammalia; order Rodentia; family Cricetidae; genus Ondatra; species Ondatra zibethicus. Next base: position 16,457 of record PVIU01002353.1, on the reverse strand, counting down.
CATCACCAAAATCAACCTGCAGATTCAACGCGATCCCCACCAAAATCCCAATGACAGAAGCAGAAGAAAATACCCCTGAATTCATATAACAGAACAAAAATATCCAAATAGCTAAAGTAATCCTTAGAAGAAAGAGCAATGCTAGAAGGATCACAATACTCAAATTATATGGAGCCATAGCGACAGGAATAGATTGGTAATGGCACAAAACCAGGTAGGCACACTGCTGAAATAGAGGACCCAGAAATTAATCCATACAGTTACATCCACCTGATCTTTAGAACAAAGCCAAAAATAAATGTTGGGGAAATACAGCATCTCCAATAAATGATGCTGGGAAAACTGGTAGCTGCCTGTAGAAGACTGAAACTAGATCTTATCTCTCACCTTTCATTTAAAAAAAAAATCAGCTTCAAATGGATCCGATAACTTAATGGCTACCTGAGAAGCAGTGGAAGACAAGGAAGACAGACACCATGAGGTGCAGACACACAGACACCATGAGGTGCAGACACAGAGACACCATGACGTGCAAGCACACAGACACCATGAGGTGCAGATGCAGGTAGGACTTTCTGCATGAACTGGAGCCACTCAGGAAATGAGGCCAACAATTCACAAAGGACATCATGGAATTACAGAGCTTCTGAGCTGTGCAGGAAACAGTTAAGCAAGTGAAGAGGCAGTCTGCAGAATGGGAAAACCTTTGCCAGCTAGACATCTAACAGAGGAATAATATCCAGAATGCAGAAAACTAAACAGCAAGGGAACCAACATCACATTAAAGAAAATAAAAAACAAAAACAGACTGAGGAGCTAAATGGAATTTTGAAAAGAAGAAACACAGATGATATTTTGAAGTGTGTGGCATCTTTAGCCATCAGAGAAACACACACTGCCCATCTATGCCACCATTTGTTGTATTTGTTGTCTTTTGTTTTGGTAAAACAACAAACGGTGGCAGAGATGGGCAGTGAGCCCTTCCACACTGCTGGTAGGGGTGCAAACTGATGCAGCCACTGTGGAGATCAGGCCGCAGGTTTCCCAAAAAATCAAAAGTGGAACCCATACATGACCTGGCTAAGAGACTCTTGGGCATGTCCCTGAAGAACTCTGCATCCTAGCAGAGATGCTGCCACATTGTCCTGGTTGGCCTTTCTGTTGCTATGACAGCACACTAACCAAAAACAGAGTGGAGAGAAAAAGGGTTTATTTATAGATTACAATTTTCATCAACAAGGGAAGCCAAAACAGAGATCTGGAGGCAGGAGCTGGAGCTAAGACCCTAGAGAGCGCTGCTCGCCGGCTTGCTCCCCATGGCATGGTCAGTCTGCTTTCTTATATGACCCAGGACCGCCTCGCTGGCACCACTCACAAGGGGATGGGCCCTCACACATCAATCATCCATCAAGAAGATGCCCCACAGATGTCTTCATAGGCCAGTCTGGTGGAAGCAATGCCTCAACTGGTGACTCCAGTTTTTGTCAAGTTGACAAAAATTAACCTGCGCCCACATTCACATTTATCTCTGCTCTATTCGCTATAGCAAGGAAGTAGGACCAGCCTCAAGGCCCGGCCGTTGATGAGTGGATAAACAAAGTGTGGAACACGTGCCTGGTACAACTGTATTCAGCCAAAAAGAAAAGTAAAATTTTCAAGAAAACGGGTGGAATTGGAAAGTAGTATATTAAGCAAGGCAAGCCAGGCTCTAAAAGACAAACACTATATATATAAATATAAAATATAAAACATATTATATATGTTTTCCCTCATATGTGGATACTAAGTTCTAACTTTTAAATATGTACATTTCGCAAAATGAGTGTGTTGTAGAGCTTTTGTAGGAAAGTGGAGGGGGGACTCTAGAAGGGGAGAGTCACTAAGTGATGGGAAGTAGAGCAATGACATAGGAAACTGGGAAGGAGCATGCTGGGGAGGACTGGTTTAAGTAGGAAGGAAGGCAAGGGGATGGGAAAGAAGAAAGGGGGTAACCAAGGTAACAACGTAAGGAAAGCTGTAAAGAAATCTGATGCTTAATAAGCTTATATACATACATATGTACATATGTGTGTGTATATGTGTATATATGAATGAAAGGATTTGAATGGAGACTCCATGTATGGGTGTGGAAAGCTGCTCCCAGAAGCCATAGATGATTTAATGAAAACCACAGTGGCAGGAGAAAGCTAGCTCCTCATTGGTTGTTGGTTAGAGAAGCTACTGAGGCTCCAAAAACAATACAGAAAATTCCCACTACTGTTGGTTTTCCAGTAGAAAAAGGTAGTAAGACCTTCTTGCCTTCTGGCTAACCCACAGAGTTTCCAGAATGTACTATGCAGGCTGCTGGAGAGAACTGTCATCAAACATCTAACTCATCTCTGGACCCATATGCAACACAACTAACCAAGCAGGTAAGATGAGCCCACTGGTGCAATAGTGGCACAACTGTCATGGGCATCACCAACTAGTTTCTGGTTGGATTTGATGCTCATTCTACAGAAAAGAAAAATCACATCTGGTCCTGTAAATGCAGTCCAAAGCTTGTGGCTAAGAGGACACAGACCACACTGGGGATGCCACTGCAGCTGTTTTGCTAGACGCATACAATGTACCCATCAAACTGCATTCTAAAACACAATGCTAAAGTCCATAGAATAGGGTTGCTACCAGTTGTGGTCAGAGAAATTATTTTTGCAGTGGTCAGTCATGACTCCAGAGGCTCCTATGGGGTCAAAATATTGGGAATGTATGACTAATGAATGCTCAGCCATAAGTAGAACATCTCTATGGCCCCCTGCCAAGACTCAGAGAACACAGAGGAAGAATGAGTGGGAAAAATATAACTTCAAGAAGAAGGTGGGAGAGTTGTGGAACACTAGCTTCTGGTCACAACATGACTGCTGCCCTCTCAAATGCACAGAAACTATTATTATCCGTACAAGACTGGGCCTGTCAACATCTTGCGATGGAAAGGGTAGGGACTTTTGGGGCCCCACCCCTCCCTGAGGACTTACAGCCAGACAACAGTTTGTCAGGGAGGGACAGAGAGTTTCCTCAGTGGTGTAGCCATTGGCATATTCCTGTAAATAAGTTGTCATCCATGCTTGTGTAACCAACTCTAAAGAAACCCATTGGTTGCATGTACACACACATACATGTAAGCAGTAAAGTAGAATGAAGTCTCGTTGGAAAGAGGAAGGGAAATAGCAGGCATGGGGGCCAGAATAGTTAACAGGTGGATATGGGAGAAACCCATTATTTACATGTATGAAGATGCCATAATGAAATTCATCATGATATGTTATTGAAATGAAAACTAAAAATAGAAGAGTTCAAGAAGCTAATCCTGATTAGTTGAGTCAACCCATCTTGAGAAAGTTTGGGCATAAAGGAAATTAACAAAGGAAATGGCATAAATACTGCTATATTATCTGACAGTGAGAATTGCAATTAAATACAAAATATTCAATGTAGAATATTGCAAAGTAAGTCAAGATAACTGATACCACTGAAAACATCAAGGAAACTTGCAAAAAGAAAATGAAAGATACTTCATATATGAAGTTAAAAAAAAAGTAAATAGAATTAGAAATGAGTGAAACTGGAAAATATATGCAACACGAAAAATGCAGACAATAATTGCCTTTATTTTGTAGGTTGGGGAATCTGCTATCTTCCAGGTCTACTCCTTTTGTCTATCACCAGAACTAGAGCTCTGCACAATAGAACAGCCCAGGGTGCTTTGCACTGTGCGGGATCCATACCCTGAAGTGGGAGACCCATGTGTGTGAGCTTTGACCATGGCCTGACAGATCACAAACTAGGCCACTGGGATGGAAGTGAGATTTTTCAACCTGCTTCCCTAACTGATGGCTCTGAGCACACTGCCTACATCTGAACAAAGCAAGGAGAAAGTGAATCTGAACTGAAAAACCAAACAGCACAGTCCCATGGCTAAAAGCACGGTGTGATGTGATGTGCCCACGTTAGCTGCTCTAGTCCCTCCTGAATTGGAGGTTCCTCACAGAATTCCAGAAGGTTCCCTATTTTTAGAAAACCAAGCTTACTCTGTTGTTCTCCCTTCTCTACTGGGTTTTGCTCGTGATGCGGCCTATGTCCGCAGTGACCTTGGGGCGAGTTCAAACACTGGTCACTTCATGGTGATGCTATCCCAGCCATCCCTGATTCCTCACACATGTGTTAAGTCATGATCATACTGGACTCAGAAGAGCAACCCCATCCTGCTGAGTAGGAATTATTCTGCAGGAGCGGAGTGCTTGTGGGAAGGCCAGCTCAAAAGTGATTGCCAGGGCTGACAAGTCTCAACAATTAATATACTCACTATGCAAGAGCCGGGTCTGAGTTTGGATCCCCAGCATCCCCATAAAAGCCAGGCATGGCACACACATCAGTCACCCCGGGCCTGGAAAGGATGGAGGTAGGATTGCCGAGGGCTCACTAGCTATAGCTCAGATAGCAAGCTCCAGGTTCAGAGTCTCAAAAGACAAGGTACAGGGAAGCAGACAGGAGACCTCATGATGACCTCTGACCTCCATGGGCATACACATGGGTGAACACACCTGCACACACATGCGATAACACACAGACCCACAAGAGTGATGGCAGAGCCCTGTGGGTAGGCTATGGGGAGCTCAGGCCAGCAAAGATGAGGAGGAATGGGCTGATTAAAATCAGTAAAACAGGTGATGTGTTGGATAAGGCAGGTAAAAGGATGTCCTAAGACTGACCCTGGCATTGCCAGGCTACATAATTAGAAGACAGCAGGGTCATACCATGAAATAGAGACCATTAAAATGTGCCCAGTGCTGCTTAGAAATCAGGAGGTCTGAAAGGAACACACTGTGAAGCATCTTTGGATTAGCTAAGTAAAGGTGTCAAGGAATCCGGAAATCAAAAAAGAAATTCAGACTGGAGCTAAAACTGTGGAAGCTACTTCTCTTCACTGCTGTTAGGCATCTTTGAATTACTGTGCAAAACGAGAAAATCACTTGAGGGAGCGAAGGCCTGTGGGTCCCAGCTTCTGAGGGCTCACTCTGCAGTGAGCTTGCCTTGTTGCTTTCAGTCCTCTGGTGTGGAGAAGCGTGGAGAAGCATTGGGAAGAAGGTGGAGAAGCGTTGGGAAGAAGGTGGAAAAGCGTTGGGAAGAAGGTGGTAATGCAGGGAAATTGCTCACCCAGCAGCACCTAGTAGGAACTAGCCCAGGGCAGGACACAGCATTCAAAGGCATTGTCCCTGTCACCTGCTCCCTCCAAGTAGGCCCTACCTCCTGCAGTGTAAACCACCACTCAATAGTCCAATCGTCTCTAACTCCATTGTATTCATCCAAAAGATGCCCAGTCATACTACAAAAGCATTTGTTCAAATATGTTCATAGCAGCATTATTTGTAATAGCCAGAACCTGGAAACAACCTAGATGCCCCTCAATGGAAGAATGGATAAAGAAAGTGTGGCACATCTACACATTAGAGTACTACTCAGCGGTAAAAAACAGTGACATCTGGATGGATTTATCAACATGTGCTTTTATGATTCTTGATAACTAGAAGTCGAATGTAAATCATACGGCCAAGCATGATGATGCAAACACATAACCCTAGCATTGGATTTTGCATGCAAATAAATGGAAGTAGAAAACACTATCCTGAGTGAGATAACCCAGACCCAAAAATATGAATATGGTATGTACTCACTCATTAGTGGATTCTAACCGTAAACAAAGAACATTGATTTTTTTCATGATCCTAGAGAAGCTAAGTAATAAGATGAACCCAAATAAAAACATATATAGATCCTCCTGGAAATTGGAAGCAGACAAGATCACTAGGCAAAAGTTGGGAGCACGGGGGCAGAGGAGGGACAGAGAGAAGGGGAGAGGGGGAGAGAGAGGGAAGAATTATTTATAAAGTAATTTTAGAAAGTGGGGAAGGGTTGGAAAGAGCTTGGGGGAATGGGATGATTGAGATGGAGGAAGGGTGGATATGGGAGTAGGGAAGGAGATATCTTAATTGAGAGAGCCATTTTGGGGTTGGCAAGAGGCTTGGCTCTGGAGGGGTTCCCAGGAGTCCACGGGGATGACCCCAGCTAGGACCCTGGGCAGTGGAGGAGAGGGTGCCTGAACTGGCCTTGTCCCGTAGTCAGACTTATGACTATCTTGAATATCACCATAGAACCTTCATCTGGCGACTGATGGAGACAGAGACAGAGACCCACATCGGAGCACTGGACTGAGCTCCCAAGGTCCAGTTGAAGAGTGGAAGGAGAGGGAATATGAGCAAGGAAGTCAGGACCACGAGGGGTTGGTCCACCCACTGAGTGTGCCTGAGCTAATGGGAGCTCACCAACTCCAGCTGGACTAGGACTGAAAGAGCATGTGATCAAACTTACCCGCTGAATGTGGATGACAATTGGGGCAGACTGAGGGACCAATGATAATGGCACTGGGATTTGTCTCTACTGCATGTATTGGCTTTCTGGGATCCTATTCTCTTTGGATGCATACATTCCTAAGCCTGGATATAGGGGGGAGGGCCTTGGACTTCCCACAGGGCAGAGTACCTTGCCCTCTCTTAGGACTGGAGGGGGTGGGGGAAGGGGATAGGAGGGAGCAGGAGGGAAGTGAGAGAAGGGGAGGAAGTGGGAATTTTGATTGTTATTATTTATAAAGTAATTTTAGAAAGTGGGGAAAAAAGAATTTCAGATAAAAACTCTACTTGCTTCGCCATATGGTCCTAAGTCATTGCACCCAAGTTGTAGAGAGCCTCAAATTCTTTGAGTGAAAAGCTGATTGGCCTGTTGTCCTCTAAACTGTGATGAATTCCTGGGCCATCGCTTTGTACCATCCGCTTTTTATACCCTAGTCCCAAAGGCCTCCCTCCCTCCCTCTGCAACGGAGATTTCTTCACAAGCTGAACTGGTTCAAGACTTCCTCACCGGATCACCCCAGGGACTGGACATGAACAGATTGTTTTCCCATGATAAAACTCACAAAAGGAGCTTCCATGGGATTTTAGTAGTGCTGCCAAGACAGTCTCTTCAACTTCTAGCCTAAGAGAGGGACAGCGCTACACACGACATGAGGACCATGGTATCCTGGGACCGGATTTTCCCCATCAAGCCCTGGGCTCTTTGTTCTTCCCTATACTAAACCTCATACCTGTTCTCAGTTTTAAAATTTTCATGAGATAATTTTTCCTTTTTACCTGTCTGGCTCTTCCTTGGGAAGGGTTGTCTAGAAGAACGCAACACTTCAAGAACCTGTTTTTACACTAAAAATAAAAATTAGAGCTAATCTTAACGCAAGGTCTTATAATTCCTGGTAGTGATTTCAGATTTCCATATAAAAATTTCTGGATTGATTTATCAACATGTGCTTTTATGATTCTTGATAACTAGAAGTCGAATGTAAATCATACGGCCAAGCATGATGATGCAAACACATGACCCTAGCATTTGAGAGGTTGAAGCAGGAGTTCCAGGCCAGCCCAAACATCATAGTAAGACCTTGTCAGAAAGAAATGCAAGGGTTGGGGATGGTAGCTCAGGAGTGAGTGCAGGGTATGTGCAGGGTATGTGCAGGGCATGTGCAGGGCATGTGCAGGGCATGTGCAGGGTAGGTACAGGGCATGTGCAGGGTATGTGCAGGGCATGTGCAGGGTATGTGCAGGGCATGTGCAGGGTATGTGCAGGGTATGTGCAGGGTAGGTGCAGGGCATGTGCAGGGCATGTGCAGGGTAGGTGCAGGGCATGTGCAGGGTATGTGCAGGGCATGTGCAGGGTATGTGCAGGGTAGGTGCAGGGTAGGTGCAGGGCATGTGCAGGGCCCTGGATTTAATCTCTAGCATCATCACAAACAAAATAATAAAACAAAAGCAAGGAACAATATACAAGCTTGGCTTTGTTATAGATTGTACACCTCAATTATAAGCCCCAAAGTGACTGTCAAAAAGCCCTGAATGGGGACCTGGGGAATTCAGAAAAACCTTCCCAGAGCATCTCCCCATAAGCCCAGACAAACCCAAGCTGTGCCACAGTCACAGGAGGGCACTCTGCACCAGGACAAGCTCGTGGCACAGCTCTGTTTGCAGCAATGTGGGGGTGACAGAACTTTTTCAAAGGAATCCTACCACACCACTCATTCTGAAAACATACTTAGAACTGAGTTGTTTTAGTAATTTAGTAGTTGATTTAGTAATTTAGCCACACATTTTAAAGGGAGGAAAAGAGGAGAAGGTTGGCATAGTTCTGCCTGGGCAGGGGATGGGGGGTCCTGAACCTCTGGAACTAACAATTCTCCACAGAACATTTAAGCCCAAAACACAATTAAGAAGGACCATTTGGGGTATCTTTTGGAAAATGAAGATCTTTCCAAAGCTACATGCTTCCTGTCCCAAAGAGAAGTTTCTAGCAACTGATAAGTAGAAGTCTCTCAGATAAAGCAGTGTGCTGTGTGTGCACAGGGGACTTGGATTCGATTGTGAAGTATGAAATCACATCCCTTGCTGAAAAATGGACGGATGCAACTAGAGACCACTGTGTCAAACAAAACAAGTGAGGCTCAGAATGACAGATGTCCTGGGCAGACAGAAGCAGGCATGAGAAGAGAAGCAGAGCTTCCGAGGAAAGGGCTGGCGACAGTGGAGGCTGAGAAATGGGATCATATGGGAGTGAACATGGTCACAGTAAATGGCAGCCATGAAGGAGATTGTCCTTATGAAACACATCACTATATATAACAAATATTCAGAAACAAAAATCTTTCATTTTTAATGGAGGTATAAGGGGCTGGAGAGATAAGAACCCATTTGGGTTCTAGCACCCACAATTGGCAGCAACAACTGTCTGTAACTCCAGCTCCAGGAGGATCTGACTCCTTTTTCAGGCCTCTTCAGTCAGTGCATTCACGTGGCACACACACACAGAGAGACATAGGCAATGTGTACTTATGAACGTGACCAACCAGGAATAAGTGTGGACTAGATTAGGGAAGAACGTAGCTACCCTTTTCCAGGAGTCGGAAGAAACAGAGGGGTATTTGCTGAGGCCTTGGGATGTGAGGATAGAGCAGCAAAGGAAAGAAGAACTTCCCTGGCAGAGGATGCAGGGTGTAGATTGCAGGGCAGTTAGGAAGGTAAACTAGGTCCTGGGAGGGTTGTGAATGGCTCTGGTGGAGGAAAGCTTGCCTTGTAAGCACGAGGACCTGGGTGAAATCTCCAGAACTCACATTTTAAAACTGGGAACGCTTGTTTCTGTTTGTAATTCCTGCCCCAGGAAAGCAGAGATGGGTGGGTTCCTGGGGCACCATAGGAAGCCAGCCCCTTACTTGACAAGATCCAGGCCAGTAGGTGATGCTATCTCTACAAACAACCAAGGTGTTCAGTCTAAAGACTGATATTCAAGTTTTCCTCTGACCTCAGCAGGTACACACACACACATGTGTACACACACACACACACACACACACTTTAAAAAAACAGACATTTGTGGAAACTGAGCCAAGGGGAATAGGAAGAAAATCCCTGAAACACCTCCCATACAGAAGAAGCAAAGGGCTGTGGAAGGGGCACCTGGATTTTTAGGTATTTCAAGAGACAGACAACTTTCAAAACTTCCCGCAAACAGGATGATGGTGTGCCAAGGAGTGTGAACCTAGCCGGGGCTCACACACATTCTACCACTTTTTAAAATATCTTGGGAGAAGTAAGCCATGTTAGTTGCGCGCTTGTGGAGGGATACTAAGTAAAGAGAGGTATGGAGAACTGTGGGAGGGGCGGGAACTCAACCTTAGGAGCTGGGTCGTCCAGGCTGCCCCATCCACAAGGTAATGAGCTTGTGTGTTTTACGTTGAGTGTGTTTTCTATCAGTGGCTGCAGGAATATCGGCCACCAGCGTGCAAAAGAACTTGGGTCTCTTCCCATGGTAAAGGCAGACATGCTTACATACAGGGACTGTAGGAACCACAGAGGGTCGGGATCGAACCACGGAGCGTCGGGATCGAACCATGGAGCGTCGGGATCGAACCACGGAGGGTCGGGATCGAACCATGGAGGGTCGGGATCGAACCACGGAGGGTCGGGATCGAACCACGGAGCGTCGGGATCGAACCACGGAGCGTCGGGATCGAACCACGGAGCGTCGGGATCGAACCACGGAGGGTCAGGATCGAACCACGGAGGGTCAGGAGTAAGGAGCAGGAGCATCTGTAGGAACCTGTGTTCTGTGTGCAGCAGCAGCTACCGTGTATCATGACAGCTAACTGTATAGTACACATGAGTTTGTATGCACCCGAGGGCTGTTTTCATTGTTCTAAACACTTAGGTAGATGCTGCCTCAGGTCCTGCTTCACAGATGAGGAGCGGGAGATGCAAAAATGATAGGCAACAAAGGAAGGGACATTTCGCATGCTCTTTGGCCAAGAGGTAAGATTTTTACAGCAGTGTAGAATCGGGTTTTGGGTTGTGTCATAGCACAGGAATCAGCACTAGGCTTTCAAAACAAAACCAACGACTCATTGGCAGAAAGTCTGTTCTCCGTGGTTCGAAAGAAGACAAGTCCAAGCTCAGGGTGGTCAGAACGCTCCCAGCTTTCAGACAGCTGACTCCAGCTGCCTCTTCACAGGGAGAGAGAAGCAGCCCTTGTCTCTTCTCCTTCCTATGGGGACCCACCCTCAGCAGACTTACCTTCAATGACCATACCTCCATCATACTGGGGGCAGGGTTCAGAAAATGAGCTTGAGGGAAACAAGTGAGTCCCTAACAGCTTTTGTGTCCTTTCCTCAGCCAGAAAGTCCACACGTTAACTCCACCAACCGGCTGTGCTCAACACAGGCCTTCTTAGCAAAACCAGAGCCTGAGTCGGTTAATACGTTCAAAGAGAATAGGCAAATTAACTACTTTCTGATGTCTTCCAGGGAAGGAAGAAGGGAAAGGATGGAAAGGTGACCAGATGAGTGTGATTCAAAGATGTTATATGCTTGTTTGGAAATGTCACAGTGAAACCCACTCTTCTGTAGCTAATATACATTTAAAAGGTGTTACATGTCCAGCATCCGAGTCTCTAATCTACAAACTGATCTTGAATATGAATTGGGCCCTCAGAAGTACCCTGGGTCTCCACCAGGAATTCAGATAGATAGAGACACATATCCTTGGGTTTTAGGAATTTAGATTATAGATAAAGTAATGTTGCTCTATCAGCTGGAATTCAGGCTGATTTCTGGTGTGGCTGACTCCGGGGGTGGGGGGAGAGCCACATGGGGATAGATTCCTCTCTCCCTAGGAAATAACCTGGCCTATGCCATCCTCCCCATCCCTCAGAGAAACAAATCCCGAGACAGCAAGAGAAAAAGAAATGCTCTGGGCTGGAGCGCCTGGAGGTGGCTGCGTTCTCACAGGTACTGCAGAGAGGGCCACGTGCTAGGGTTACGTGGTTCCAGTTGGAGATAATTAGAACAGGAGAGGAAGGGGAGCAAGACTGGAGACAGGGTGCTGGGGACAGCTCCACTGCTGAGAAGAGCTGACCTGCTATGTCACTGTTTCCTCCATGAATCACCTCGGGCCTCCTTGTCTGCTGCTGCCCCCGACCCACCCCTCTGCTGGCCATGCAGGGCTGTGGCCAAGTGAACCCCACCTGCCCTTGGTCCCCAGTGTCCTGCCTGTGCCGATTTCTTGCCTTCAGTAAGATATGGGGCCCTCCATCATAGCACAGATGTGAGCGATGTGATGTATTCCAAGTGTGGAATACCCAAATGGACAGAGTTGACCCCAAGTCATACAACATACAGTCTGACCGGGGACACTGACAAGCAAACTGTGTAGCAAGAGCTATAAAGACAAAGTGACAGCACAGGAGCCTGTGAGTGTGGCCCAAGGGAACTTGGGCTCAGTGTAGGCTGTCTGGGCAGGTAACTAGGAGAAGCGACATTTAAAGAAGTGTGATAGAGCTTTGAAGAAGCATTAACACGAAGGCCCTGAGCAGGTGCAGTGACTCCTGGAGATGCAGTCTCAAGGAAGTTACAGGCCCTAATTGTATTTTCTCTCTCGTAGTACTATCCTGTCTTAGAAGATCATCTTTTCCTGATGATCTACAGTCAAAATTAAGAGAGGGGAGAGCATTCCTTGTCTGCCCAAGTAGCTACAAGCTCCCAAGCTGACAGAACCTTCCGGTCCCTCACTTCCTCACCATGATTGCCATTTACCAATTGATTTGAAAATGTCAGACTTGGTAGTAGAGTAACCCAAGAAAGTTAACAGCCGGGCCGTGGTGGTGCACACCTTTAATCCCAGCACTCGGGAGGCAGAGGCAAGCGGATCTCTGTGAGTTGGAGGCCAGCCTGGTCTACAAGAGCTAGTTCCAGGACAGGCTCCAAAGCTACAGAGAAACCCTGTCTCAAAAAAAAGTTTTTCAGTCTCCCTCTTGAAGCCGCAGCTTCTGTCTCCTCTCTCTCTCTCTCTCTCTCTCTCTCTCTCTCTCTCTCTCTCTCTCTCTCTTTCTCTCTCTCCCTCTCTCCTCTTCTCCCCTTCTCCCCCCTCCATAACCCACTAAATAAATATCCAACCTCACTCTGAAAAAAAAGAAAGTTAACAATCTCCCAGTTTAAACTATGCATGACAAAATTATCAGTAAAAGTAAATCACCTTGTATTTTATTCTAGTTCTCAATGCCGATTATGGTAAAATGGGCACAAATGACATGCTCTGACAAATTCTTCTAGTGTCTAACAAAGGGCACTTCTGAGTCTCTCCAACCCAGATAAAAGCAGCCTAGTGTCTCCTGTCACAATGGGAACATCCCTGTTTACTTAATAGTGCACAAACCTCTTGTCTTCCTGTCCCGGTTGCTTTTTATACTTGAATGTCACCACCAAACCCTTAGTTTTGAAGCTAGATGTCTCTCACTCCTGAGCTCTGTTGGTTTCCAGCTGACTGAGTTCCAGGCTTGCTCTCTTTGCCTTGCGACCCCACTCCTTCCCCAGTTCCAGCTGCTGCATTCTGCGTGCGACACTTCCCTGGCATCCTAGACTTTTACAGAACTATTCAGTGGGCATGGAGCTATTTCACTTCTTAAAAGCTTGGAAGAAAGTTACAGAAAAGACCTATGTGACTAAAAGAATTACAGAAATGTGGACCAACAAGTTTTCATCACCTTATCTTCCTAGCCCATACATATATTGATAACAAGTCCCTGTTAAGGGTGGGGGGGGCGTGTTAACACTTGAGTTTAGTGAAATACAAATGCTGGCTGATCAGTCACGTCATAGTTGAATAAATATGCATATATTTGCCATCCACATCTTACATATGAAATGAAGGCTTTGGGGCTCCCATGACTCTCCCCATTGTGCTGGTATGAGTTGCCCCCAACAAGCTGACACCCAGAAATGCAACTAAGCTGTCCTTAGATCATGGCGCCACCTAGTGGTTCAGTTACTAATCTGTGAGCCACCAGGTTACTCTCCACAGCTTCTATTTTTCTCTTTGCAAAACAACTGCCTCCTCTCCAAATCCTCCTCTTCAAATAGCACCCTGGTCTCAGCATGACAAATTAGTGCAAAACTATGAGGCACATACCTTGTATATAAAGAAGGGAAACCAAACGACAAGAAAACATCATGAAACCCTGACGAAATGTCATCAGACCCCACCCCGGCTCCCAGTCCCTGCTTCACCTTCCCTAGGACACTGGGTTGATTTTACTCAAGGACCGATATGTAAAACAACCTCTCACCAAGTATTTGGAGGCCAGAGGGTGTCTCAAATGAGCAGACTATATGTGAAGAACTGTGGAACCCAGAGTTTAACTGTCATGTTGAGCGTCGCTCCTTCAAGGAGCTGAATTCTGACTTCAGCTCCTTTTGAATGACAACCCTTGAACACAGAGAGTTCCTCTGAGTCCTAAGCAAATCCAAATTGCTTCCAAAGATCTAAAGAGGCACAGCTCGGAGACAAGACTAAAATTGAGGGAACACGGTCTGTCAGTCAGGAAGGGCTGCAGAAAATGGTTGACAGTAGCTGCTGCCGGCCGCTCACTCTATCTGGGAGCATGGCAGAGTGCTGCTGAGCAGGCCTGAGCTGTGTGCCACGCGTGTTCGCTTTAGACAGCCTGAGCAGAAGAAAATGTCCTCTTACTCATTGTATTCAATGATCATTAATCTCCCTTTGAAACTATCTGTATGTCTGAACAAATATATGCAGGTCAACCCCAGAGCTTATACTTATGTTATATATAGCTCTGTACATAGTTATCTACATAACTATACACTATATACATATACATCATCATAAATAAATGCATATGGTCTACAGATTGAATTCCTGAAAAAAACAGTTGATACATAAGGCAAACAGACACACAAAGACTTTGATCATAATATATTTCATAGTATTATAGAATTTTTAATTATTGTCCTTGTAGGTGACAATCTTTAGAGAGAGACAGAGAAGAAATGGTCAGACAGAAGTTGCTAACAAAATGACCAACAGCCCCTGCCACCCCAGAGGATGAGGGTCATCCTGTCTGCATTCCTCCCCCAAACAGGCCTAGGAGTCCCTGAACTACTAGCTCTGTGTGTCCTCAGCACCCAGCGGCCTCTCGTCCAAGGACACACAGTGCCCCTTGAGCTGGAGTGGAAGATGAGTCTGCCCAGAAGGGCTCCACCCCTGTAGTGTCACCGCCAGGGAAGAGGCCAAACCTAACCCTCTCCGGTTATGAAAGGAAACTCTCATGAACCATCAGCTCCTCCTTGCGCCTCAGCTGACGCTCATACACATCCTACAACAACAACCGAGAGAGTTCACACAAAATGTAAAAATGTATACTCGCCCTGCTCATGGGTCACGGAGAGCCCATTCCCCCATGCATTCATGCATATGCGAACAGTGGAGAACACACCAGCTGGAACACCCTGAGTCCCCGCGGTCCCAGCATTCTGCTGCCCCCCTTATCTAACTAAAAGCTTCCTCCACCTGCCTGAGCTCTGTCCAGCTGTCTCCCACCTGCCTGAGCTCTGTCCAGCTGTCTCCCACCTGCCTGAGCTCTGTCCAGCTGTCTGTCTCCCACCTGCCTGAGCTCTGTCCAGCTGTCTCCCACCTGCCTGAGCTCTGTCCGGCTGTCTCCCACCTGCCTGAGCTCTGTCCGGCTGTCTGTCTCCCACCTGCCTGAGCTCTGTCCAGCTGTCTGTCTCCCACCTGCCTGAGCTCTGTCCAGCTGTGGCCTTCTCCTGGTTCCAGGAGCCTATAGCTACCTGTTCAGGAGCTCACCCAACTCTCCCTTCCTCTTAGGCTAGAATGCAATTCTCTTCACTTCATGTCTTAGTTAGGGTTACTGTTGCTATGATGAAACATATGACCAAAAGCAATCTGGGGAGGAAAGGGTTTATCTGGTTCACAATTCCACATTGCAGTCCATCATTAAAGGAAGTCAGGGAAGGAACTCAAACAGGGCAAGAACCTGGAGGCAGGAACTGATGCAGAGACCATGGAAGTATCCTGCTTACTGGTTTGCTCTTTATGGCTTCTTTAGTCTACTTACTTATAAAACCCAGTAATGTCAGGTGGTGGCGGCACATGCCTTTAATCCCAGAACTCAGGAGGCAGAAGCAGGTGGATCTCTGTGAGTTCAAGGCCAGCCTGGGCTACAGAGTGAAGTCCAGGGCAGCCAGGACTGTTTCACAGAGAAACCCTATCTTGAAAGACCAAGATAGATAGATAGATAGATAGATAGATAGATAGATAGATAGATAACACAGTACTACCATCCGGGGGATAGCCCCACCCACAATGAACTGGGCTCTCCCCCACCAATGAATAATTAAGAAAATACCCTACAGGCTTGCCTGCAGCCTGATTTTATGGAAGCATTTCCTCAGTTAAAGTTTCCTTCTCTCAGGTGGCTACTGCTTGCATTAAGATGGTATAAAACTAACCAGTAGACTCTGCCACATTCTAGTTAAGAAAATTCCTCTCAGTCCTCACCCAGGCTGGCCCAGGAACTACTGCCACCCATATGTACAGCCCCTCTGAACAATCCTCTACTGTGCAGGACAACTTTTCTTAAGACAGTTTTGTCCCTAAGCCTACTGATCAAAGGTAGTGCACACAAATGAATAATTAAGAAGCTGTGGCCGCTAGCTATAAAATAAAGGTCACCAAGCACTTAGCTCGCAAGCCCAGAGAAGCTGAATACCTAGGTGAACCCAAGGAAAGCATACACAGAACCTCCTGGAAATTGGAAGCAAACAGGGTCATCAAGCAAAAGTTGGAAGCCAGGGGCGGGGATAGAGGTGGGAGAAATTTCATCCGATGAATGGAGATAGAGACAGAGACCCACATTCACATCAGAGCAATGGATTGAGCCCCCAAGGTGCAGGTGAAGAGCAGAAGGTGGGAGAAGATGAGTTAGGAAGTTAGGACCGTGAGGGGCTGGTCCACCTACTGAGACAG